>RJWJ010025602.1:0-23741 GCA_004363605.1 Indri indri | reverse complement strand
TTTTTTTTTTTTGAGACAGAGTCTGCTCTGTTGCCCGGGCTAGAGTGCCATGGCATCAGCCTAGCTCACAGCAACCTCAAACTCCTGGGTCAAGCAATCCTACTGCCTCAGCCTCCCGAGTAGCTGGGACTACAGGCATGCACCACCATACCCGGCTAATTTTTTCTATGTATATTTTTAGCTTTCCGATTCATTTCTTTCTATTTTTGGTAGAGACGGGGTCTCGCTCTTGTTCAGGCTGGTCTCGAACTCCTGAGCTCAGAACGATCCGCCCTCCTCGGCCTCCCAGAGTGCTAGGATTACAGGCGTGAGCCACCGCGCCCAGCCTAATAGTTTTTATAAAAGTAGTTTTTATAAAAGTAGTTTTTGTGTAAAAATTTTTTGTTAAATGTAGTTGCAGGAATCTTCCTACAGTTAAAGATAGATACAGCAAAGCTATTTTAGAGCTTCTCTAATGTCTGCGAAGGCAGGCGCTTTGTGTGAAATAGTTGTTAATATTCTTATGTTTTCTCTTACCATACTTGAGACATGCTTTTAACATCTCTGATTGTTCTTTGGTAAAATTTTATTTAGTTCCATTAATTGATATGTTAGTTTAGTTAATGGGTAAAACTTACATTGAAGCAGGGTGATATATGATTGCACATGTACTGAGAGGAATGTAGTCTTAATGATCAAGGCTAGCTTTTAAAGCTTCTTGGAATAGTCTGTATTTGAAGTACATCCATGAAAATTTTCAGAAAACTACGGTTAGCAATATATTTCATGCTTATGTGAACTACAGTTGTTGAGAAAACAGAGGGGAAACCATTCGTTAAACAAGAATGGGTAAACATCATAGTGGAAAGGACTAATAAGAAATTGCTCTTAAATTTTCAATAAAGAAATCTTTGTATTTATGTAAATTGACCTCTGGTGAATTTTGTTGCAGATGGTAGTAATGAGCTGAGGGACTCAGATGACAATAGATTGTGATTAAGGAACTTTTTCGGCCAAAATACAGTTCTTTGTTTCAGTTGGGGAACACAGACAGTTCTAAGTGCTGCCGGCACACTGTGGCCCATGTTTGCAGAGGGCTTTGTGGGTGTGTGTTACATTGTGGCGCATGTCTAGCTGCTTGGGACCGAGTTGGCTCAGCCCTTACTGTGTTTTGCTTCAGTTTTCAAATTCCATGTTAACAGTATACAGTACTGCCAGGCTGTCATCACCTTACTCTGTAGTTTTGTTGTAAGTGTTCACCATTTCCTTTCTCACGAGTTATACATTACTTTAATTTTGCTCTTCCCTAGTGCTGCTGGGGGTGAAATCTTTGACCAGTGCGTTGCAGACAGAGAAGAAGCCTTTAAAGAAAAAGATGTTCAAAGACTTATGCTACAGATTCTAGAAGGTGTTCATTTTTTACATACTCATGATGTAGTTCATCTTGATTTGAAGGTAAGATCTGAATTACTTTACAGGGTTGTTTTTTTTTTTTGAGATGGGGTCTAGCTATGTTGCCTAATTAGATTAATCAGGGAGATACCGTGCATGTGTGTACATGGAAAGATAAATGATAATACGATGCCAAAAATATGGAAATCAGAGAATACAGTTGAGGTAAGTGAAGGCTTCCTGGTGGAGCCAGTATTGAGTTAGACCTCATTTAAAAAATTGGGATTTATATAAATAGAAAGGAATAAGAAAATAATTACCTCGCAGGAGTTAGAAATACTTGTGATGTGTTTGGGGAAAAAAAACGGGACAGTTTCACTGGAATTGAGAGATCAATCAGGAGATACTGAAAGTTGAGAAAAGGCCAGATTCCAAGGGTTTTTCATATGTCACAAAGAGAGATGATTTTTGAGCCAGGAATATTTGAAAAGCAGTGTTTTGGGAAAATTAGGCAGCAGTAAATAAAATAATTGAGAGAATTGAACAGATTAGAGGCAGATATCTAATTTAAAATTGTCAAAGAAGGAGAGAAAGAAAAACAAAGTACGGTGTATCAGTTATGATCCTTTCGAGTGATCAAAATGCCAGCCGGAATTAGGGTAAGCGAAAAAGGAAAATGTTGTTGACTAAAAAGTACAGGGATGATTCGAGCTTCATATTCAGAGGTCAAAAACTGTTGCCAGTACTCAATTTTTCTGCAGCATGCAGCTCTGCTTTCTCTGAATGGCAGTAAGATGGTGTGAGTGAGGTAGACGCTGCCGTTTCAGCCTCGCAGCTACCCAGAGACTCGGCAGGAGAGAGCCAGCCTCTGTTCACAGCTCTTTGAGAAGTCCTTAGAGTCACTGATTAGACCAGCTTGGATCAATCTGGAGCTAATAGGTGTGCTGCGGGTACAGGGCTCTGGCCAGGCCAGTGTCATCAGTGTCATGTGCTGTGACCCCAGAGGAGGGTATGCCCCTCCCCATCCCAACTTGCACAGGAACGAGAATAGGGAAGGGACGAATTCTCAAGCTGATTCTGTTTCTGAAAGAATAGAGAATGGGTGCTCAGGAGACAGAAAATGAGTCCTTTGAGTGTTCTTAGTATGTTCTTCAGGCATCTGTGGTAGAAAAGTTGAGGATCCATGTTGACTCCTGCAGGTTACTTTCACACCAAGTCGAAGTGTGGCTGTGGGAAAATGAAACTGTCCTTAAACATAGAACATGCCACAGTGACACTAGTTCCTTGTGTTTATTCCGCTTACAAAGATAGCCTCATGGGCCAGAGGAAGTGGAGTTAGAAAGGAAGGTAACCTGAGACGGCTAAAGCCCCTTGACCCCCCAAAAAAACTTTCCTGTCCTGACCTGCAGCCTCATCACACTCTACGATCATCTGCTGATCTACCTTGACCTCTGTGCCCTGTAGCAGAAAGTAGGTGCTTTATGGCAGTGGTTCCCCGACTCTGACATGCACCGAATCACTGGGAAGGGCTTGCTAAAACAAATTGCTAGTCCCACCCTAGGGTTTCTGATTCAGGGTAGGGTGGGGTGATGCTGAAACTTTGGGTCCAGGGGTTACTTTGAGAACTGCTATATGGCACATTTCATAACTCCTTTTATATGTAATATATATAACATACTTATATATATATCATACTGTATAAATAACAGGGCTTCATTTTTATTGCATGAGGGAACACTCTCAAGAGTGTACCATTGGTGTCATCTGGAGGTTGACTTCTAAAGCAAATTTGATAATGTCCCATTTGAAATCACGTGGAAGGATAATAGATATCCCTTTAAATACTGATTTGCTACAGAAAAACACAGGGGAATGTCAACCCAAGCAAATAACTGAGGCAAAAGTCTCCATCAATGGAGGTTTATTAAGCCAAGATTTGGAGGATGTGTCCGGGAAAAACAAAAACCGCAGACAAGCTCTTTGTCCAAAGGGGAAGTTGGAATCTTCAGCATTTTGAAGGCACACAGAGAGAAAGAAAAAGGGTGGAGTGTGGGGACTGATAAGGCAAAGTGGTCACGTTCTTGTGAGGCCCAAGGAGTCTACATTTTACATAAAATAAGGGAATGAAGGAAACATCTATTATGTTGATGTCCCTGGGTGGGTGAAAGAATATCCGAGTCTGTGTGTCTCCAGTTCTGTTACCTGTGAGATAAACTTGTAATTCATTATTAGTGTGGACACAGGCTTTAGTTTTAGGTACTAAATGTAGGTACAATTTGCATGTCTTTGCTTTATGGGAGGTTAGCAAGAGATTTCCTTAATGACTGGTCTTGGGGCCACCTCTTCACAGGTGCCTGAGGCTTTTATTTTCTCTCTTGCATAAGCAAGTAGGGGGTGGCCCTGAGGCTTTGATTTTCATTTTACAGGAAAGAAAGCTTTCTTGTTCTTTTCTGAAAGATGCCAATTTAAATTCATTTTGTTAACAGTTTATCTTTTCTCAAAGACAATTTTTTAATACTGTGGCTAAAATGGACAGTCACAATGCAGTAGCCACGGGGTAGTTACAGTGACAATTTTTGAAGCAAGTATAGACACGTGCATACCCACATGTGTCCCCAGATGTTAGTGCTGAAGTGGCCTAATGTTAGCACTGAAGAGCACTTGGTTAAAACTTCATAGCTGGAGTGGGGGAACTGGGGCTTTGCTTTTCCCCTTCAGTCTGTCATGTACATAAGAAGTTCAAAGATGCTTGCTCCAAGACATTTCCACCTTTGTGTCCCATGGGAACATTTACCAGGAAGAGATGGTCTCTACAGTCCAGACTTCAGTGGACCCCTACTTTTAGAAGCCTCAGTTAGTATCAGCCATGCAGAAGAATTCCCAAAAGAAATGTTTATCTGTGCTGTAGCTTTTTTCATGTTTGGTTTTATACTCTGTAAAACCATATATTTGTTTTATTTTTTATGATGTTTTACTAGTTTTATAATATAAAAAGGACTTCCAAGAACAGAACCCCAATTTAAATAACATTGCACCTATAGGAAATGAGCTTTCAATTTACGACGGCTCAACCTATGGCCATTATTCAGGAACTAATTAAGTAGCAAGTCAGGCAGGCTTCCAGCACCATGTGTCATGTATCTTTGATGTTACTTGAAAGCAGTCAAAGGTGAATATTAAATTCTTGAATACCAGGTCTAACTGTGTATTTACACAAGGAAATTATATCCCTTTCTCCCAATACATTCAGCATCAATCATTCTCCTTTCTCTCCAGTACGCTAGGTGTAGAATTCTTTCCAGATTTAATCGAGACCTTGATGATGATGATCATGGGCCTTGGATGTGGGAAACTGGACTGTCCATATCTCCTAGCCCCAGAGCAACTAGAAATCAAGGGAAGAGTTCCCAGCCTTTCCTCCACCCTCACACTCCTCCCCACTGTGTGTCTCTAAGAGAACTGCTGGAGGGAGGGGATGGAGAGGGGGTCATGTGGCCACAGTGCAGGCAGGGGTGATTTCTACCAAAAGGTCATTTCCAGGTGACCTCTCTGAGTCTGGACACAGAGAGTCTACTGTCCTATACCTTCAACAGCCATCTGTCCAGTGAGAATTTATGCTTATATGTTGACTCTCAGTCCCTAGAAAAGCTTGAAAGACTAAGCTATAGAAAAAAAAAATTATTTTCCCACACTGCTTCAAAACTAAAAATACTATGTTTTAATTCTGTGAAGATTGATAATCCCGCTGTATATGGTAACTTTGAGCTATTAGGCTATTTAGTCTCCATTCTGGTTAAAATGAGAAATTCCTGTCCCAGAGGTGGAAGTTAGTTAGAAGTTAGAGTAACAATTATAGTTGCTTTCATTAAAGAGACAGTTGACACTATGGGAAATAACGCTGTTTGGATTCAGTGTAGACCTCAAATGATCAGTTTACTGAAAGACTAATTCACTGAAAACTCTTAGCCAAATACCTTAAATTGAGCTCAGAAAATTCTTTGAGGAGTAGCAGATGCAGACTTAGGAGTCCGTAAAAGTGTAAGTCCATAAATCCACAAAAATAGAAAAGACAAACTATGATTAAGGGGAAGCCCATTCTTTTAACATATGAAATGTTGCAGGACTGACAATCTGAAAAACAACTCTGGCAAAGTCATAACAAAACTGAAAGTTCCAAAACAATCTCAATAATTTGGTGAATTAGTCATTCAGCAGAGTGGCCACCTTTTACTTCAATTGGGAGGATTGACAAGAAATAGCACAGAGAAATCCAGTCTTAAAATCCAGTGTTCTCTTTTTCCTCGAATGGTCTTCTCCTGGTTCAGTTTTTCAGCAATCTTAGTACAGTTGGCCCTCTGTATCCATGGGTTCTGCAGCCGTGGATTCAACCAAGCTGGGATTGAAAATACTTGGGGGGAAAAATTCCACAAGCTTCCAAAAAAGCAAAACTTTAATTTATCCCATGCCAGTACTACATTGAATCCATGCAAATGAAGTGACACGTAGGCTTAGGCGTTATAAGTAACCTAGAGATGATTTACAGTATACAGGAGGATGTGCGTAGGTTATATGCAAATACTACACCATCTTATATAAGGGACTTGGCATCCATGGATTTTGGTATTTTGGGGGGTCCTGTAACCAGCCCCCGTAAGATGCTGAGGGAGAGCTGTAGGAGGTATTCTGTCATTAACTTTTCCATCCTGTTATACTTACGGTAAAAAGTAGACTAGGAGCTGGGACTTTCCACTTGAGATTTAAATTGAGTCACTGATAATTTAAGCATCAGTATTACCTGAAGGCAGGGGTAACATAAAAGCATTTCTAAACAGTCCCCCAAATTAATTTAGACGGGATTAGTAACCTATCTCTCTACTCCAACCTAGGTTTTAATATTACAAAGTTAATTTGCTAGAACTTTCATTGCCTGATAGAATGTTTTTTAAAACGTCTATGATAGCTTAAGCTTTATTGAGCAGGTTAACCTCAACTTTACAATGATCTTAGCTACTAAATCTTATCCAGTGGTGATTGTTCAGTAAATGTTAAATGGATTATGTACACAGATGAAGAGACCAAGATAAATGAAAGGATTCCATGCGAAGCAAGACTTCGGCAAGACTTCCCAGTAGCCATTGTCTATTCGAGGGCTGTCTGCAGGTTTCCTGTTTATTTCACTGTTGTTGCCTCTCTGTTGAGTGGCCATGCTGCTTTCTCTCCCCTACCGCCCAGGATTCATGCATTTTACATAGAATTAGGTATTGTGTGCCACAACTTTATCACGAACAGGATTCCCCAGAAAGAAGGTTTAACTCAATTGTAAATGCTGAGGTATTTATCTTTGTTTTCAGGACATTTCAGCTTATTGGAAGTAGGTATATTTCACCATTAAAGAACTGACAGAGATTATGGTCCTAGAGCTATATTTTTATTTAAAGGAGTAAGTATATTTTTAAAAATAGCTGTGGTCAAAACAGCACATTTGGTAGGGGCCACATAATCAACATTAACTGTGAAATTTCATGAAATAGCTCTGATTTTATGAGAAATGTGTTTTTTCTAGCAACCTTTCTTTCAACAGTTTTTTTTTTTGCGGGGGACAAGATCTCACTCTGTCACCCAGGCTGGAGTGCATTGGCATGATCGTAGCTCACTGCAACCTCAGACTCCTGGATTCAAGTGATCCTCCTGCCCCAGCCTTCCAAGAAGTTGGGACTGCAGGCACGCGCCACCATGCCCAGCTGATTTTTTTTTTTTTTTTTTTTTTTTTTTTTTTTTTTTTTTTTTTTTGAGGCGGGTAGAGATGAGGTCTCACTCTTGCTCTGGCTGGTCTTGAGCTCCTGTTCTCAAGCAATCCTCCCACCTTGGCCTCCTAGAGTGCCAAGGTTACAGGTGTGAGCCACCATTCACAGTCCTCTCTTTCAACTCTGACTTCATTTTCAAAAAGTCTCTCACTGTATATCTTAGATGCACATAACTGGGCCTAGAGTTCTAATACAACAAAATTTTAATAATTTGATCACACTAATTTAGGATTGACATTACCACCAAATCAGTTAGCTTTTGAATAGTAACCAAAGAAAGCATTTCTCAGGGAATATGAGGTGTAAACAAAAAGGGGAAAACATTTAAACTATTTTAAGGGAACAAATGGTATTTAAGGCCATTCACAGAACGTGCATGCTTACTAATCACATCACAAGAAGACTGGGAGATTTACCCTTAGTAGTATTTCACTTGACATGTTATATGTACCAGAAAGGACAAAACAGGTTTAATTATGAATATGTATCACTTAGCCAACTCCTCCCATAGAATTTGCCTGAATAATTGACATTTCATTAATGTACTAAAACTAAAATTGCCTTGAAATGTCTGGGGACTTATAATTGTGATGCTGCACTGGTTTTTCCCTGAAGAAGTAGCTAGAAGCTAATTAACAAAGAAGATGTGGTCCCCTTCTGCCGTTTCCCCTGGAAGGGCCTGTGGAGCCTGCGATGCCAACACTTCCCTCACTGTCATGCCCACCCCCAGTCCTGCCCCTGGATTTTGTGACTTCTTGTGGGATGAGAGGACAGAAGTCACATGGAGTGGTAGGTAGGGTATGAGTGGAAGGAGAGGAAATGTGAACATTCATTTATACCTGTAGTCCTGCAGTCCCTAACCCCAGGGCCGGTCTGTGGCCTTTTGGGAACCAGGCCGCACAGCAGGCGGTGAGCAGTGGGCGAGCCAGCAGAGCTTCATCTGTATTTACAGCCGCCCCCCATCACTCGCAGTCCCCCCCCACACTCCCCATCTGTGGAAAAACTGTCTTCCATGAAACCGGTCCCTGGTGCTAAAAAGGTTGAGGACTGCTTCTGTAGGGGACAGGTGTGATGGAGGAGACAGAAAAAGTTAACAAAGCAGTGGGTTAAGTTTGCTGTGTACGGGGTGCTGTGGAGCAGAGTGGGGTCAGCCATCAGGCCCTCCGTGGAAGGCAGGAGGGAGGGCAGGGGGGCTTCGTAGAGTAATCGGGGCTTTGAGACCCACCAAGCATGGGATGAGTGATGAAAACACATTTGTCGGGGAGAGAAGGGAGAGGGCTTCCTGAGCAAAGGCAATGCATGTGCAGGGACTTGAAATGTGAGAGTGCCTGTCCTGTTTAAGGATCACAGACTGCCTAGCGGAATAGTGACAGGAGATTCATCTTGAAAATTAGGCAGGGGTCATAAGACACTCTGGGTGCTGCAGGGAGGTTTTTGTAATTTATTGGTACCAGTGCTTCTCAGTTTATCATTGGATATATTCTTTATGGCAGAAAACAGTAAGTGCAGACCATTTCTGAAGCGAACACAAACTTTTCTTTCATATTTTACTATAAATCTCACATTTTAAAAATTCTGATGAATTTTATATTCTAGTCCATGGCGTATCTGCTTACCTTTTTATACAAAAGTGTCTCGGGTTATTTTCCAGTGGGCAAAAATGACTCCAGGGATGTGAACCTCGTTGGTTCTGTGGCTTTGGGCGGCCCTCGCCCACAACCATGTCCATCTTGCCCCCACACCCCAGCCCCGCTTGAGAGAGTGTCTGTTGGGAATGAGCACTAACTAGACAACTGTGAGGAGAGTACATGATCAGACTTGTTCTGGGAGGAGTATTATATTGTACAGTGGAGGGGGGTGTTGAACATGGGGAAACTAGACACAAGAGGCTAGTAGTAGTCTGGGTAGGAAATGACAAAAGCCCAAGCTTTAAGCAGTGGGGATTTCGAGATTTAGGAAATGGAGTCTGTGGTCATACCACCCTGAACATGCCCAGTCTCATCTGATCTTGGATGGGAGATTTAGGAAGTTGAATTGATATGACTGGTGACTTCACTAGATATGAGAAATAATGGAAAAAGAAGGAGACGGAGCACTTTAGGGTGAGTCCCCAGTGTCTTGCCCGGGCATTGAGATTGGGAATACAGAAGAGAAGGGTAGGTTTGGGGGACGAATGGCTGCCCAAGGTGTCTACTGACTTGAAGGCCTGCCTTGTAGGGAGTTGAGGGTGTAAGGTACAATCAGTCAAATGCAAAGATTTGATTTTAATTGGATCTTGAGTCTGGAGAGGACTCAGAGTAGAATTCATCAGCACGTAAGTAGCAGCTGAAGCTTTGGGAATAGATGAAGTTGCTCAAAAGTAAAATGCAGACTGGTAGAAGAAGGAGGCCAGGCAGCAAGAGATCCTGAACAACACAAATATTTAAAAGGAGGGCAGAAGAAAAAATCAAGAAAATAGTGAGGGATCTATAGAGGAAGGAAGAGATCCAAGAGGGAGAAAACAAAGGGAGGAATTTCAACAACATAAGGATGATCATCAGTGCCCAATGCTACAGAAACCATAGAGTGCATAATAGTGCCTGAAAGGCATCCGTGGGCTTTGGTGGGTCTTAAGCTGTTAAAGTTATTGTGACCTCAAAGAGGAGGCAGATTTAGCTGGATTGGGAAACGATACCAGTTGTATTTGACCATACTTTAAAGAAACCGAGCTTTGTGGGACTAGTAGGGAGTGAATGTGCTGCTAGAAAGAGATTCAGGGTCATGAAGGACAGTTTCTGTAAGTAGTTTGGTTTTGTTTTTAAGATAGGGTCGGAAGCATTTTTATATGCCGAAGAAGAGCCAATATAGGGAAAGAGGTTGAAAATACATTTCTTTAACAAATTACTTTTACTGTTAAATTCCTCAGTCTCAATTTCACAGGTGAAATTTATGTTTTATGAGCTACATGTTTTGTGTACTTGATCATGGTTTTGTTGATTTGGGGGATATTATTTTTTAGCCTCAGAATATCCTGCTGACAAGTGAATCTCCATTGGGTGACATTAAGATCGTTGATTTTGGCCTTTCAAGAATAATGAAGAACAGCGAAGAGCTCCGAGAAATTATGGGTACTCCTGAATATGTGGGTGAGTGTTCATCAGAGTGGGATGGTTTTGTGTTTGGGGTCAGGCATCACCTTCGTTAGGGACCTCACATGTGGCATGATTCATAGTGGGGCCAGCCATCTGCTGTATTGAAATTCTACCATCAGAGATTCATTCCTTTGGATTAAATTTAAAAATGGAAAACTTTCAACAGTAAGATACCAAATTGGTGATCCCTTCACTGCAAGTCTAAAAGACTTTGAAAGAATAGGCGAGTATTTTCTTAACAAAGTAGGATATTAACGTATCTGAGAGTGGGAGAATATTTAATAAGTAAGGACCATTAAGGATGTTCCCGTTGATAACTAACATTGGTAAAAGAATCTCCAAGTGTGGGATTCCATAGAAGTGTGGAGCAGAGAAGGCATTTGGTTAGATCTGTGCAAGGTCAAATGCTTCCGGCAGAAAGAAGGAGCTTAAACACTGAAGGTAGCAGCAAGAGAGCAGCTGAAGTGATGCACCATGGGTCTGGGCCGGGCAGAAAAAGAAGTCAACTATGACTTTTTTGATAGATGAAGAAAAATAGGGGTTTGAAGGAGTTTTAAAAAAAAATAGGCATCTGTAGTAGAATAAGGCCATAGAATAATTTAGAAGTTGTGACCAGAGATTAGAATATTAACATTTAAAAGTTCAGTGGTGGAAACAGCTCTTTATAATTATGAGGGCTTGGATATAGCTCTGGAAAGGCAGTTCGTTAGACCAGAAGGGCAAGAAGCTGTGATGCTAGGCTGTCTGGGTCATGGACATCTGCAAGTTGCCAGGGCTGGCACAGACCCAGGAGAGGAGGAGGCCAGGTGTCGTGTCATAGATGACAGCAGCATGGCCAGGAGTAGAGGAGGCTGTGGCCTGGGCCTGAGGAAAGCGTCTTTGCCTGAGAGCAGAGGTGTGAGTGAGCAAGTAGGCCGGGATGGGCACTGGGAGAGCAGGGCCCCTTTCAGAGAATGGGGTGAAAGGAGTAGTCCTTGAAGCACTGAGGATGTTGGGGATTTACGAGAGAAAAGCTTTCCAGACGACACAGAAAGACAGGAGGGTCGATAGGGTTAAATTAAAGCTGTGTGCCAATGATAGTACAAAAAATAATTCATAGTTTTAAAGTGCCTACAATTTAAAACAGATCCTTAATTAGGTAATGAAAGATACCACAGGCAGAGAAACAACCTTCAGAACTTTGGGGGTTTTTATGGACTGGAAATACTTCATTTTCCATATGCCGACTGATAAGCATTGTGACCACTAAGTAAGTTTCAGGAATGTGACTTAGTAGTATTTCTTTAGGGAAAGCAGCTGCCCAAATATTTCAGCCAATTTTAGTGGGTAGCATTGTAAGCTAGAATACAGAAGACTGCAGAATATGAAGGGCTATGAGCTGAAATATAAAAATATTTAATGAGTGCGGGTTTTTTGTGTGTTTTTGTTTTAATGCTTTTTGTTCTTTGGTAAATACTAAATTTTCCACCAAGAGCCTCTTGCCCCCAAAACAGAACTATCTTCTTCATTATGAAATAAATACAAGTTCATCCAAAACTAAAAATAATTGAGAAGTATATGATACAGAAAAGCAAAGGGACTCTCCTTTTCCTTTTCGTGACTCACCTTTTAATAGGTGAGGTTATGCCCCACACCGTCGTTTTACATACACAGAGACCAGGTGCGAGTTCTGGCTCTGGAGTTGCCATCTGTGTGACCTGGCCCTTAAATCTCTTTATACTCCAGACTCCTGTCCATAAAATGGGGCCAGGAACAGTACCAGCCTCATAGGGATGGTAAGAATCACACTGGATTTGCTATATAATGCTCTTAAATCAGTGTTCAGCAAATAAAAGCACTCAAAAAAGTAAGCTACTTTTATTTCTGCACTCTTCTTCCATAATCTTGCTGTACGGTCTCTATTTTACCATTCCCCACTCCAGTAATTTGGGTGCTACGCATTTCAATTTTAACTTCCTAGTCATTTCTTTTGAAACTTTAAAATAATATTCACAACCTCTGTTTCTCCGCCCAACCATTTCGGAAATCAAAATTCAGGAGATTAGCTTACCTGGCCTTTGCTTCGCAACCTCTTCTTCCTCTCTTATATTCTGTGGGGGTTTGTCCCAAATTAGAAATGGATATGTGGCAGTCACGCCAGAGGTGGGGTGGCAGGACAGACTTCATTGGGACAGCCCTAACCCAGTTGCTAAAAGCCAGGGGCCGCAAAGTGACGCTGGTCTCCTGACAGCCTGGGCAGGGCTGGATCATGTGGCATGAAGCTTTCCAAAAAGAGGTTCTCAACAGCTGCCTGGAGACCACCCAGATACTAGCTAAAGCCATCGCCAAGGCCCCACAACTCCCCCAGGCCTGGATCTGAGTCACAGGTCTTAGTACCAGCCCAGCCTGACAGCGGAGTATGATGAGGACAGCCCACGAGGGGATTTTGACTTTTTCTCCAACCTCATAGCCAAATGGGAAGCCGCAGCCAGGCTTCCTGGAGATTCTACACAGCAGGTGGTGGTGCGCCATGGGGGTGGCGCCATTAGCCATATACTGCTACCCTTCTGCCTGGGCCTGGGGGGCCCCATCGGCTCAGGCCACCAATTCTTCCCCGGGATTCACATGAGAGACCTGGCAGGAATTCTGACCCATGCCCTTCAAGCAAACCATGTGCGGGGGTCCTGAACCAAGTGGCTCCAGCCTCCAGCACCCCCAGTGCTCTGTTTGCCCAGGCCTCAGGTGCTGCTCTGGGCCGCCCAGCCTCCCGCCCTCTTCCCAGTATTGTGGTGCAAGCTGTCTTTGGGCGAGAGCATGCCATCCTGCTGCTGGAGGGCCAGAAGGTGATCCCACAGCAGACGCTGGCCGCGGGATGCCAGTATTCCTTCCCAGAGCTGAGGGCTGCCTGGAAGGAAGTCATAGCCGAAGTAGGGAAGCACATGGCAAGGGCCCGAGTCCTGTCCCTTAGCAGAGGCTTCCAGGTTAGACACTGTAAACAGAGAGGTACAGCCGCTCCTCTGCTGAGCTCTGAAGCTATCTGGTTCTTAGAGATTGCTCCTTCCTGTCATCCTGTTGCTCCACCTTATTTAGCCGACAGAGTGTCGGCAGTCTCAAGGCTGTAATCTGACAAGCGTGGGGCCTTAACCTCTTTGACTTGTGAAAGGATTGCCAAGCTTGTCTCTCTCTCTCTGTTGCTGCCCCACTTCTCTCTGCTGTGTAGAGAATGCTCTGCAGTTTAGGCAATAAAGATGAATTATCTCGCTAAAAAAAAAATAATGGATATGTAACTTTAAGTGTTCTTTCCTAGAATTAGAACATTTTCAATCATAATTACCACAGTTGTTTTAGTCTTTGGTCTGTTTTCCCAGGGATTCAGCACCTTATTGCCTGCCTTTTCATAGTTTATCCCCCGATTTGTGTAATTTTGAAAAGAAAAAGCATCTTTGGTTGTCTGGATGATAAGTAGATTTTTCTCTTCAAGGAGAGTTTTTATATTTCTCCTGACTCCTTGCATATTGGAGAATGTCTTTCTGCTGTGTTTCTGTGCGACAGCAATTTAGTTTTTATCAAAGCATATTATTTTTCTCAACTCCAGATGCATTTGTCCGTGATGCATGTCATCTGAGGATGTCCAGGTTTTTTTTAACCTTGTCGACAGACTGACTGACTCTAAATGGGTGGGTGGCTGTTTTAGAAGCTCACTCTGACTGCAACATAAAGAACAGAGCAGGGGTGGGATGGGCAGTGGAAGGCCCAGGTGAGGAGAGCGAGCCTTGGGCTAGGGCGGGGCATCAGGGACGCAGAGATGGGAACAGGTGAGAAAGATTTAAAAGCCGCCTTCTGATAGAGAGATGCTTGATTACATAGAGGGTGTGAGAAGACCAAGGTGTCAGAAATTGCAGTTTATATTGCAGTGTTTATTCTTTCACAGATTTTTAAAATACGAGGACTCAACAATGGAGGTTGGAGGTGTGAAAAGTAAACAAGTTAATTATAAATGTCTAGTTATTGTATTAATTCATGATGTTAATAATTTTTTCCACAAAACTAAATGTTTTCTTCTGTTTCTGATCCTAGCTCCTGAAATTCTTAGTTATGATCCTATCAGCATGGCAACAGATATGTGGTAAGTGTTTTAATGAAAAATTTATTAAATTAGTTTCAAGAAATGAGAATGGTGCTAATTTTTCTTACATTTTCTTTTGTTTTAGGAGCATTGGTGTGTTAACGTATGTCATGCTTACAGGAATATCACCTTTCTTAGGCAATAATAAACAAGAAACATTCTTGAATATCTCACAGATGAATTTAAGTTATTCTGAGGAAGAATTTGATGTTGTATCTGAGTCAGCTATTGACTTCATCAAGACACTTTTAATTAAGAAACCAGAGTAAGTATCAGTTTAATATTGATCGTTGTCAGTTTTTGATCAATCTGCTCCAAGCAAAAGTAGTTCAACAACAAGCACCAAAATGAAGGTGCAAAAATGTTGATATAATATTAGATGAAACCCTTGGCTTACTATATCTATTGAAAGAAAAAGTGGCCAAAATGAAAATATTTTTGCAAATATGAACTGTACCTCATTTAACAGGATTAAAGTATTATTTAGCAAAATTGTATTATTGCAGATATGTCACGCATTGAATGGCACTCGTAATTCATGGTTAGTATAAATTGACGATGAAATGACAGCTAATCCCTAGCAGATATTTTCCATGTGTTCTTTGTTCCTCAAGAGAGTTTTTTCAGAGATACTTTACCCAATATATCATTTTTCAACATGGTGAGAAATTACACCCAAATTCCAAACCCTCTAGCTTTATTTAGGAATCACAACAAGATTTTTGCCAATTCTTCATACTTCCCAAATTATAATACAACAAATACAGTACCTTATGCTCTAATTTTTAATTGAAGTTCTAATATGTTGTCTTAAGTGTAAAATACGTATCTTTATGCAGAGACCGAGCCACTGCTGAAGAATGTCTGAGACATCCCTGGTTGACACAGAGCAGTGTTCAAGATCCTTCTTTCAAGGTGAAAGGGGCATCAGAAGAACCAAATGCCCTTCAAGAAGGTGATTCTGTGCCTGAAATTAATTCTGACAAACCAGAAACTGAGGACTCAGTTGTAACAGAGGAGTTAATCGTAGTTACTTCGTATACTTTAGGACAATGCAGACAGTCTGAAAAGGAGAAAATGGAGCAAAAGGCCATTTCCAAACGATTTAAATTTGAGGAACCTTTGCTACAAGAAATTCCGGGAGAATTTATCTACTGAGCAGTATTTCCCTTTAGAACTTTTAAGATTTCTACATTGAATTGACAATGTTAATATTATTTATGGACCACTGGCCAAATGGTACATGTACTGAAAGTGATAACTAGGTGTCACTTACACAAACAAAAACAACTTTGTCAAACTTGTGGAGTTAGATCAATCAAGCCAGATTTATAAAGTTGCCAACCAGGAGATTTAAAAGGTACAGTTATCTGTTTCAATGCTACTTTGAAGAAGGGAGATGTTTGCACCTTTTAATCCTACATCCTGTTTCTCCAGAATGAGAATTTGTGTGCAAAGATATTATTTATATTCACTTTCTTTTAAAAATCCAAGTAAAAGTGCCAAAACTACATCTCTGTATATTTCTTTTGCATTATTCATATGTGTATCTGTATCTGCATTATATATGTTGATGCCCTTACTAAAACTGATAACCGACTTTGGGAGGTTTTTTTGGCAAGATATTAATTTAAATAGACATCTTCTAAATTGTTAAGACCTAGAATAACATTCATTATAGTTTGATAATGTCTTGTTTTTATATTTTATTACTGCTTTATGGTGACTTGATTTGGCTTCTCTTGTCTCTGTTTTTGCATAATGCTTATAACCTATCAGAGAAAACCCTGGTTCATTTTTTCTCTATTCAATGTCACTAATAAGAGAAGTGGTGATTTTTCACCTCTGAAATTATTCTGGTTGTGTCAGCTTTTCAGCCATTTCCCTCATCACACCATACTCATCTACCTTCTTTCAGGGGCTACGCCACAGCCACTTCCGTGCCCCTCCCCCATACTTGTCACTTAATTTTGGTCACTTGCAGGTATCAGTGTGATCTGATCAACACTGTGGTTGCTTTGGTCAGTGAAAAGATACTATTGTTGTTTGTGTCCCAGAGTTTATACAGTGCCGTGGAGCAGAGGAGATGGAAAGCACTGCCACACCTACCACCGAGCCTCTACTTGTGTTGAGTTTCTTAGCAGCCCTCAAGCTATGCTAGGAAACGTTATAAATGCCAAAATATACATAAATATTTTGTCCGTAAAAAATTTGACATTGGATACTTTGTCCCCAAAAGACTTACAAGAATACACTCAGAATTTAATTTGATTGGGCTCGAACACTTCAGTTGTATCTAGGCCCCCCCAGTGAACAGGAAAGGCCTGCTTAAAAAATGGAGATGTAAAAGTATGTGCTGTATAACTGAAAGTAACTAAATATCCTCCTCACGTAAAAAGTCTGAGAGTCCTTATTTGTCTTTTATTAGGCTCAGTGTTAAGTGTGTTACTCCAGCTTGTCTGTCACCTGCGTACTGTGTGCACCTGCCCACGCCCTCGCCTGTGCTCTGCATTAAGAACAACTCAGACCCATCCTTTCACAGTGGCTTAGAGTGTCACACAAAGCACTCTTCTGGGCAAGATTTCTCACATGCCAAAATCATGAAAATGACAGCACCTAACCACCCGTTTTACAGTGTGTGCAGTGAACACATGCACAAGTCTGTAAATGTGCTGGACATTGGCACAGATGGTCTGTAATCTCACCCAGGTCTGCTGTGGGGCCTGTCGGAGCTCCTGGGAATGCTCAGACCCCATTAGGTGGTTCACACTGTTACACTGTTTTCTCACTGAATGGTTTTATTTATATAGTTTCTTGCAAACTAGCATTTCTAAACAAGCTCTAAAAAGGGGAAGAGGAAATTCTGCCACAGTGGTAGTTTTCCATGAAAACCCATGGCCACAATGTTGGGCCTTGGGTAACCTGAAAAAAGTAAAATATGGTTTTAAACAAATTTGTGTAAATTTCTCTCTGGCAAAAATGGGGGGTCGGGGGGGAAGTGATCAAAAAAAAAAGAATAACCAATATTGAATGAGACATATTTGTACTTGATGGATTTGTCAAGTTTTAAAAGCACAATCATTTGGACTTTTTCAAAACCAACTTTATATTTTAGAAATATACTTACCATTTTTATAGCTTTTAGCTGGCTACTTTGCAGTCTGTATATCCTTAGCTGCTTTTGTACCTGAAATTTTTAGTTATTTGATGCTTTTTAAAGAAGCCCTTCAGAATATACTTGTATATTAGCATTTTTTGGTTTATATTATATAAACAGAGCATGAAGAGCCTTCACATTATTAGACCAAGTAAAATCTATTAATGACTTGCCAGCTAGCTCTATACTTATTTAAAGCTGTTAATGTTCATTTTCTCTATTACCAAATTTATGAAGGACTAAACAGCACTATTGAATTTACCCATACAGTTTATAAATCCAGTTTTAATTATAATAAAATTCAACAATATATTTCAGTGTGATGAGAAGTTGTTTATGAAGTATGCAAAATGTATAAGTAGTTTTAATCAATTGGGAAATTGTATTTGAATTTTCTTATGTTTTGTTGTTTTCACATGAAAAGTAGAAGAAAATGCCTTTTTCTAGAGGGAAAGGACAGATGCTAATTGCAGAATCTCTTAAGCTTTTCCAACCGACCTCAGTTTGGAAGAAACTTTATTAGAGAAAAGGTTATAAAGATCACTTAGAGAATGTTAAGACAGGAAGTGAATTATAATCCTGAACATTGTGATGGGGGGGTGTGGCTCGGTCCATAGAGGCCTAAGCATGTTTAGAAATAATATCAGTCCATGGACACCAATATAGGTACTTTTAGATGGGAGAAAGATGATGAGCCAAAGTGTCAGCAGATTAATCCTAAATATATTTTAAGCTTGCACTTACAGAGGTTTGAATTAGACTAATAGCCAAGTACTGTGTATATTGTCCAAGATCATCAACCACCTAGTACCTTGAATTTGCTGCAGAATTAAAAGAGCTAGATTAAAAATCTTAATCTTAACCTCAAGAACCTTATCTCCAACTATTATTTTGTGAGGGGAGGAGAATATAATTTACATATAACAAAATATGCAGATTAAATCCATACAGTGGAACCAGGCTTGGCAAATGCATACACTCCTTTAACCTGCACTCCCCGTAGGGTGGTTTTCCTCACCCTCAGATTCATGAAGCTGGCATCACACACCACGCACTCTTACCGGCTCTTACCCAGCATGTCGTCTTTGAGATTCATCCACACTGGTGCTTTGATCAGTGGTTTGTTCCTTTTTGTTGCTATGTAGTACTGTTTGAATACACCACAGTTTATGTATCTATACTCCTGTTCATGGACCCCTGAGCTGTTTCATTTTGGGGCTATTATGAATGAAGGCGCTGTAAATATTCTTACACAGGGATTTTCGTGGACATGTTTTCATTTCTCTTGGATTAAAAAGGTAGAATTGCTAGGTATTAGGGTAGATATATAATTAACTTTCTAAGAAACTGCCCAACAGTTTTCCAAAACGGTTGTGCTATTTTCCATTCCTGCCCGTATAATGTATGAGAGAATCCTTGCCGACATTTGGTATTTTCCATCTTTTTCATTTTAGCTGTGCTCCTGGCGGTATGAGGTGGTATCTCACAGTGGTTTAGTTTGCACCCATAATGTTCCGGAATGACTAATGAGGAACAATTTTTCATTAGACAATTCTTATGTCCTTTTTAATTGGATAGGAGTCCTTTATGCAGTCTGGATTTAAGTCCTTTGGTTTATATATTACAAATATTGTTTTTCACTGTGTGACTTGGCTGTTTTCTTGACAGTATATTTTGATGAAAAGGTTTTAATTTTGGTGAAATCCAATTTATCAATTTTTGTTTTGTGGTTAATGTTTTCTGTGTCCTCTTCTAAGAAGTTTTTACCTACCCCAAGGTCATTAAGATAATGTCTTATTTTTTTTTAGAAGCATCATAGTTTTGGCTTTTATGTTTTAGTGTGTGGTCCACTGTGAATTAATTTTTTTATATGGTATGAAGTAGGGGTCAAGTACCTTTGGTTTTCATATGAATGTTTGGTGGTTCCAGCACCATTTGTCAAAGAGATTTTCCTTTCCCCATTAAATTGTTTTGGGGCCCTTGTCTAAAATCATTTGACCATGTATCTGTGGATCTACTTTTCTGTTCCATTGTACTTGTTTATTCTTTTGTCAAAACTTAGTAAGTCTTGATGTCAGGTAAAACTTTCTTATTCAAGATTGTTTTGTTTATTCCAGGTCCTTGGCATTTCCAAATAAATTTTATAGTTGGCTTGTCAATTTTTACCAAACCATCCCTCAGAAAAAAGCCTTGTGGGATTTTGATTAGGATTAATTGAATCTGTAAATCAATTTAACATTTTAACAATACTGAGTCTTCAATTCATAATCATAGTATGTCTTTTCCATTTATTTCTTCTTTTTCTCAGCAGTTTTACATTTTTCAGTATAGAGATTCTGCACATCCTTTTACCTTTATCTGTTTTTTTTTTCGATGCTACTGTTTTGTTGGATACTCTTCATTTTTCAATTTTTTGGTTTGCTTTTAATACTCCAAATCTTCCAATGTTCATTTTTAGCTCATTGTGCCTAAACCCTATGTTATAAATTATTTTAGTAAGAATGAGCCTTTCTTTTGAAACTTTTGTTGGTAACAGTGGGAGTAAGTCTGCTGAATTGAAATTTATAGTAACAAAATTGGAAGGAATCCCTCCTCTAGTTTTTTCAAATTAGAGATAAGATAATGGAATCTCAGAGGGAATATGTGATTTGCCCAAGATCTCACAACTCATTACACAAAGGATAGAATCATTGAGGTTTCCTGACTGCTAGTCAAGGACTTTTACCTCCGGATTCTACCTTTGACCACATTTTAACATCCTTAACACAATTTTTAAAAATTACTTTTGTGCAACTTAATTTTGGATTTTTTTTTTTTTAATTAACTAGAGGATGAGTAACCTGAGACTAGGCTAGTGCACAGGTCAGCATACTATGGCCCATACCTGTTTGGTAAACGAAGTTTAATTGGAACACAGCCACACCCATTCACTTACATTGTGTCTTTGGCTGCTTGCTTACTAAAACTGCAGGGTTGAGTGGTGTGACAGAGATCTTACAGCCTATACAACCTAAAATATTTACTGTCTGGCCTTTTATAGAAAAAGTTTGCCAACCCCCAGGCTATTACATTCTAAACATTTAAAATAGATATTTTCATTGGCACAATCCCTTGGGAAGAAACACCTTATTTTACATGGCAGTATAATCTTATGACTTTGGTTACATACGTTTTTACAGTTTTTGTTGAGATAAGTGAGGATTTTTACTAAAAATAAAACTTTTTACTAAATATTTAGCAGTAGTAAAGTATCTCTTAGTTTTAATACACTGTGATGGGTTTTCATGAAAATTAATCTCTTTACCTCTATTAAAATGACAGTTTTCTAATCAATTGTGAGAGAAGTATACCTAGAATAAAATAAATCAAGGTATTTGGGAAGAGAGATGTTTAATCCTTAGCAGGAATTATTCAGGAAGGGAGGATTATCACCTCATCTCTGCCCCTTTTAAAGCAGCACATTCATTACCCTTTTCCTACACTTTTTAAAGGTTTTGATTTTGAAATAGTTATAGACTCACAGGGAGTTGGAAAGATAGTACAGATATATCTTACATAACTACTGTATAACATCAAAACCAGGAAACTGGCATTTGTAAAGCGAGTGTACAATTCTATGCCATTTTATCACGTGTAGATTCCAGTGACCACCAACACAATTGAGATACGGAACTACTTCATTGCCATATAAGTATCTTGTCAACATTTTACCACTTGGAGTGAAATACAGGAACCTTCTCTCTCATGCTGTGCCCTCCCCTCCCCACTTGTGAGAGAAGCGCACCCAGAATACGATACATCCTCTACATACAGTGAGGTACACACCAGACGATGTTAATACGTTGTGCTTCCACTATCTATTTAGGAAACTCAAGAAAGTCTATGTATTTACCCACATTTTTGTTCTCTCATTGTTCTTCCTGATACACCAAGACTTTTTTTTTTTTAACATTTCCTTTCTGTTTGAAGAACTTCCTTGAGTCATTCTTCCAGGATAAGTCTATTCAAGGTCTATAGGGTAGATCCACTCAACAAATTGTTTTCCATCATCCAAGAATGTCTTTATTGCCTCTTCATTCCGGAAGGATCATTTCACCAGACAGAGAATTTGGAGTTGACAGTTCTTTTAGCACTTAGAAATTTTATGTCATGCTCTTCTGGCCCATGGTTTCCGAGGAGAAATCAGCTAGCATTTTAATTATTTTTCCCCATAGGAAAGGTGTCATTTCTTAATGTTCTCAAGCTTTTTTGGCTTTAGTTTTCAGAAGTTTGTCCTGTCATGGGTTTCTTTGGGTTTATGCTGTTTCGGCTTCACTCAGCTTCTTGAATATAGGCACACCTCGGAAATATTTCAAGTTCAGTTCCAGATCACCGCAATAAAGCAAGTCACATGAGTTTTTTGGTTTCCTAGTGTATGTAAAAGTTATGTTTATACTGTAGTCTATTAAGTGAGCAATAGCATTATGTCTTTAAAAGAGCACCTTAATTTTAAAATACTTTATTGCTAAAAAATGCTAAGGATGCTTTGCTGAGTCCTAATCTTATTGCTGGTGGAGTGTCTTGCCTCAGCGTTGATGACTGTTGATTGATCAGGGTGGCAGTTGCTGAAGTTTCTTAAAATAAGACAACAGTGAAGTTTGCCACATTGACTCTTCCTTTCACAACAGATTTATCTGTAGCTTGCAATGCTGTTAGCTAGCATTTTCCCCATAGTAAAAGGAGTCCATGCTCTCAAACCCTGCCACTGCTTTATCAACTAAGTTCACGTAATAGTCTCCATCCTTCGTTGCCATCTCAGCAATGCTCACAGCATATCCACCAGTAGACTCCATCTCAAGAAACCACTTCGTTCATCCTTAAGAAGCAACTGCTCATTCACTCAAGTTTTCTCATGGGATTTTAGCTCTTCTGTCACATCTTCAGGCTCCACTCCTAATTTTAGTTCTCTTGCTGTTTCTACCACATTGGCAGTTACGTCCTCCACTCAAGTCTTGAGCCCCTTAAGAGTCATCCATGAGGGTTGGAGTCAACTTCTTCCAAACTCCTGTTGATGTTATTTTGACCTCCTCCCATGAATCTTTTGAAAGGTTTGGTGAATCCTTTCCAGAAGGTTTTTAATTGATTTGGCCTAGATGCATCAGAATCACTCTCTGTGGCAATTATAGCCTTACAAAGTGTATTTCTTGGAGCCAGGTGTGGTGGCTCACGCCTGTAATCCTAGCACTCTGGGAGGCTGAGGTGGGAGGATTGCTTGAGGTCAGGAGTTCGAGACCAGCCTGAGCAAGAATGAGGACCCCCCCCCCGCCTCCTGCCACCATCTCTACTAAAAATAGAAAAAATTAGCCAGGCATGTGGGAGAGGCTGAGGCAGGAGGATCGCTTGAGCCCAGGAGTCTGAGTTGCAGTGAGCTATGATGGTGCCGCTGCACTCTAAGCCAGGGCAGCAGAGCAAGACTCTTGGGAAAAGAAAAAGAAAAAAAAAGGAAATTGAACCTCACTCCCCCACCTTGTTCAAAAAAGAAAAAATTATAAAAAAAAGAATAAAAGTAAAATAAAATCCTTGTCAGATAATTCCCATCATCTGTGCATTCTCATTGTTGGTATCTGCTGTTTGTCTTTTCTTATGCAAGGTAAGATTTTCCTGGTTGGTATGAAAGCATGACTTTCTATTGTAAACTGGGCATTTGGGTTTTATGTTGTGACACTGTGGACCATATTTAAATCATCTGTTTTAGTAGGTCTACTCTGACACCACGCTGGTTGGTGAAGAGGTGGTATGGTAATTCAGTACTGCCAGTGGGCAGTGAAGGTTCAGGCTCACCAGCCTCCTCTGACACCCAGGCAGGGGGAGGGGTGCCTTATTACTGCTTCCCACTTAAGCACATGGGCTCCACTGATGCTGTGAGGGTGGGTGGGCTTGTTCTGCCGGATCAAGGTAGAAGCCTAGGCCCCCCACATGGCCTCCACTGACACCATGGGGGGTGGGCCTTGTTACTACCCTGCAAGGATCAAAGTCCCAGCTCCCCACTGGGCCTTCTCTGACACCAGGCATCATTACAGCCAGGCAAGGGAGGAAGTCTGGGCTCCCCACTTGGCCTTTGCTGATAGAGTGTGGTATTTGGCTGGAGTAGGGCAGTTACAATCTGAAAGGTCACTTTCTAGGTTGTTCCTTTC
>RJWJ010025601.1:0-23746 GCA_004363605.1 Indri indri | reverse complement strand
CCACAGCTGCTGGCGATTGAGGCTCTTGTGGCTTAATCTGAGCTGGGTTGAGTGCAAATCCCCATTTAGGGTTTAAAAAATGGTCAAAATTTTGAATTGTCCTCTAGAGAGCCCCAACAAAGGCAATTAGGACAACTCTGAGTGAGAAAAACTGGGGACAGACCCAATAGCTTTTCTCTGCCTGCAGATGGTGCATTCCATTACTAGCTATCAGTCTTCTGGATTTCAGAACTGAAAGTTCATTTTATGTGCTGCCTCTTGAAGAAAACTGTCAGTAGACCAAGCAGTTATTGAGGGGTTGGGAGTTATTTTTAGATGAATACAAACTTGAGTAATTGAGTGATTTTTCAGGAATAAAATCAAATGAAGGAAGATTAAATTATAAAAACAAACAAACAAGCAAACAAAAAACAATAGCACCAAAACCAAATGCTACACAGAGAAAATCAGAAAAGAAACAAAATTCAAGCCCCCGAATGGCATTTGAATAATGGTGAAAGACAGAATCAACACATTGCCTTGTCCTTAAAATTCATCGAAATAGCAGAGTGATGAATAATACACATGCAATGAGGAAAACAAAAATCTCTTGCATTTCCATGCTCTCCAGAGCTTAGCTCCAGAGCTTAACTGAAATAAGTCCCCATTCCTATTTGAATTTGGCCTTGCAGGGCTTGGAAATCAGAAAACAATCCCTGCACCCAGAATTCGATGCTCACTAGCTAGCATTTAAAAATGAGAAATAAAAATGAGTGACAAAATAGAACACTGGAGAAGAAAAAAGAATCACTTTCCTATTCCATTGCACCTTCACGATCTGTTCTGTCCCACAGGCATAGTGGAAATTGCTTTGCTCGTGCTGGCAATGGGGTTTCACCATAAGTTATTGAAAAGTCAAATCAAGGTTTTTAGATGCTTATAATTAAAAAGCTAAAAAGCAATTGGAAAAATATATTCTGCACCTTTAGAGCATTTGCTGTGACTTCCTAGTGACACATAAGAAGGGGCACACTGTTAGGGGAGGATTTTCCCATTCAATTCCTTCAGCCCTTTGTGAAAGAGAAAGAATTCTTAGCAGCATCTTTTGACTAAGTGAATTCAGTTAATTAGCTTCCAAAAACAGAGCACATTCATTATTCAGCAGACGATTCATTAAAATGATCTTTCCACAGCCAGCCCATGCCCTCACCTTCCTGCTGGAAGGGGGATCTACATTTGAGTCAAAGCCTGTCCTGAGATAGAGGTTTGGAGAGGGACGCAAGGACCTATCCTGGGGTGTGTATGAGTTGGAGGGGGTGGAGGAGTGTGTGTGTCATAGAAAGGGATGAAAGAATCTGAATGATCTCATGATTTGAAAAAAAAAAAAATGCAATGGTTCATTTGTAGCCTCTCTGGCATGTGTGCTCTGAGAGATTTTCCCTGCCTCATCATATTTGCTTTGTTAGGTCCAGTAACCATGATTCATGATTTTATCACAGTGGGGCTGAACAACTGGCTACACACATACATAGAAAACAGATTCTCTGACCACTCCCAGTGAGTGTCACATGTGGCTGGGGAGACAAGCCTGGTAAGAATCTTGGAGCACAGGTCCTGATCTACCTAGAAGGACTCTGTTCTAGGAAAGCCACCCACCTGGGCTTTGGGGTGCAGTTAACCATATCATATAACAGACTCTAGGAATGTTTGAGCTTGTCTGGTCTGTTCTGATAATGAGGACACGGGCTAAGGGAGGTCAAGCACTTGTGCAAAATCACACAGCTGACCAAGAGCAGAGCCCCTACAACCCCTGTTGCTCAACCATTGCCTGCCAGCCTCAGCATGGCCTTGAAAATCAGCTTCTCTGTCCTGTTCTAGCCAGTGATTTCCTGCTCTCCATTCTGATTGAGAAGCTTTAGAGGGTAACAGTTATAGATGTGGGCTCTGGAGACAGTCAGCTTGGGTTTGCATCCTGCTTCTGTCACTTGCTAGCTCTGTGATTCTGATCAAGTTACTTAACGTCTCTGAGCCTTGGGTTCCTCTTTCACAAAAGGGATTATTGTAAGGACACAGATGACCTAGTGCCTGTAATGTGACTCAGCTCCCTGCTGCCTTCTCCCTCGCTTCCTCCACCCTTACTCTCTTTAAGTAACAGTCCTCATCCACCTTTGATAAATATGGGAGCAATGATTCAAGAGGCTGATAGGCCACAGGCACAAGGTCGGATTAATAAGCTGTAGCCTTGAATTGGACATTTGTTGCATTGTCGCCCTAGCATTCTCCCCTTCTCCTCAGAATAGGACACCCCTTCCTTTTGCCCATTTGAATGATGCGGTCACAGAGTCAGTCTCCATGTTCACAGATGGCCCTGGCCCACTGATTACAACTAATTTGCCTAGTAGTGGGCACCTATGCCAAATTGAGCAAATAGGTCATTTGCCCAAATTTTTCAAACAGGACCTAGGAACAAAAAGCTTCTCATTTTCAGTGGTGACACTGAGGCACAGGAGGCTAAGGTAACGCACTACTTGGAGGAAGCCTGTCTTCACTGAGAGAAAATGAAAACAGAAGAAGCAGAAATGAACCAGAGAAAGTCTTGGCAACAATTAAGTTCCTATATTCAACTCTTCCAAGGGCTCAACTCCATTTCTACCTTTGACATGTTCACCTTTATCACTTTCTTTGATTAGGTTTGAAATAACCCAGTATCCATTCATTGAATGCATCCTTTACCTAAGTACTTCTAGAGAGTAGACGTGTATTGAGGGCAAATATCTTAGCCTCTCTAAAATCTAAGAAAATGTCACCTTTCTTCCATGGTTGCCTTGAGGAATGAATATCATATGTAATGCCCCTGGTTCTTAGTAGATATGCATGTTTTATCTTGACATGAGTTGAAATATGTGATCTGCCACTTATTAGATAATGTGCATTTCAGTCTTCCTGTGGACCAATCATTCATCTGTGAGATAGCACTGATAATAACTCCATCACAGTGCAATTATTAGCGTTAAGTGAAATAATGCATGGCATGTGAGGGTGTATTTGATATTAAGAGAGGGGAAGATGCAATAAAGTGTGAACTTAGTCTCACTGTATTAACCCTTTCACAATTCTGAGTCTTGTTTGAGGAAATCTTCCCTCCACATTCTTCGTATGAATTGCTAGTATGTAACAAAATCGACCAATCTATTTGCCACCAATTTGTATTTCTTTAGTAAACCTTCAGCTAGAAATCTGAAGTAGCTTAAACACTGAAGCAAAAGAAACTAATTTTGAATAATCAGTTTCAAGATGTGAACATGAATATTTGATGCCGGCTTTCATTTGAACAATTAGCAAGAAAGAAAAGAATTCTGAATGGAGGATTTCCTAACCTTCTTGGTTGTGCATTTCATGACTTTGTCCTTGGTTTTTTTGGGAGTGAGATTTGGGGATCCACTGGGGCTGAAAGCCAAGGTATCTCATTTCTAGGTCAATGAAGAGAGAAGAAGAGAAAGTCAGGCAATTAATTCAGTCTTCATAATCAATGATTTAAAAAAAAACCAATGTGTCACTTTTTAAAACGGGGTTTTCTAGCAATTTATTACACATAGAAAACATGAATGTCCATCCAAGGAAAATGCATAAAAGAAGAGAAATATGATTTCATTCTCTCACATTTCTCATTAGAAGTTTATGACAATGGGTAACATTTCTTGAACATCAACTATGCACCTCGAGATTTATATGTGGTATAACCATCATGACACTATTTTCCTCATTCCACGCATGGAGAGACTGATACTCTGAAATTCAATGTGATTTATTTGAGACTGGGGCTGTCTGGCTCCGAATCACCACTTTCCCACCAATCTGGACAAACAAGTCTGGTTAAGGGAGAGTCTGAGGGTGAACTGGTGTTGCAAGTTACAATGAATGATTTGTCTGAACCACACATTCCATGGCAAGCAACTTGTCCAAACCATACCGCAGGAACACATCACTTCAGCGTCTTGCCCACAGAAGTGTGCTGTCTCTTCAGTCAGTGCATTCTTGAGCACCTGAAGGAACATCTCTAGATGTTTCCCAAATCCAGACGTGTCAAAAAGTCCAACCGTGTGTAAGCCATTCATGGATATCTTTCTGCCAGGTTATGAAGGTATTGTAGAATTTATCTGCCAAACGGACAGAGCAGTTGATGATATTTATACTGAAGTGATTTCTCAACTAAGATGAGAACAATTTCTTCTGTAGTAGGTTAAAAAAAAAACTCCACCCAATTTTACTCTTTCAAAATACTTTTAGAAATTAAACAGCTGCTGTTGTAATTACTCATCATTTTTATTATTATCATTATTATTTTATAACTGCTTATTAAAAGTAACACTAGGAAGTCCTCATACAAGAGCCCCTTGTGAGGAAGGTTTGGAAAAACTGAATCATCATTCATTTCCTGATTTGCAAACATGCACAACAGTTTCTATCACAAGAGCAATCCCAGCACTAAATTCTTTTTCTTAAGAGAATTCCTTTCCCTACACTCACTTCTCTCTGACCCAATAACTCAAATTATATTGCATTTGTGCCTGAAATTCCAGAATTAGTAATTCAAAGTAAGTGTTCCCCTGTCCTGTGACCTTCCATAAAAATGGAAGTTTCTCCTACTCATGTTGATCCCGAAATGTTTATAGATGAATTTCTTCATCAGCACATATTCTTGCCTTTTTAGGTATTTGCAATTTTTTGCTTTGCAATCTTAATAATTTTATTCTTAAGTCTTGTCTTTTCCAACTACCTCATAAGCTACTTTATAGCTGGAAAATCACTGGACTTCATTTCTTCTTTAGCCATTAAGCCATAATCTTGCACTGGAAAAAAGCTTAAAAAAAGATTTTCTTTTCTAGGCCCTAGGAAATATATTTACCAGGCACTCTTTGGGGCTGTGTATATATTGGTGCTCCTTTTGTCATGCAGTTTTTCTACTATAAATAAGTGAACAAACAATGAAAGAAGAAAATTTCATATAACGTCAAGAAAATTAAACAGGGTAATGAAATGCTATAGAAGAACCAGCAATGTGAAGATTTGGATCAAGAGTGCCCCAAGCTGAGAGACCAGCAAGTACAAAGTCGTAATGTGATGTCCAAGGTACAATGTCCTTTCCCAATAGCGAAAGTGGGAAACCTCAGGGGTAGGAGACTTAATGGTGGAAGCGCTTCTTTATTTGGAAAAATGGGAGATGGGGGTTGGGTGGAAACATGGTTAGAGAAATCAGATATTAAATAGAAATGTGACAACTATCATTTATATTCACTAAAATGACATAACAAAATTATACATCAGAAGAGAATATCAATGACATTTATTTATTTAAATTGGTAATAATGCTGACTCCTCTATTGGTTTCCCACAGTTTTTAGAAAAAGTTCCTCAACTTAGAAGTGAATAATATAAGTAAATGAGAAAAAGACTGGGAAAAAAATCTCAAAGTATTTTTTGAGGAATAGAAGCTATTTTATGATGTCTCCGAATCAGAGTATTAAATTCAACATAGCCTCCTCTGTTGTGAAATTTAGCATAGCCACCTGCCTCTGAACCTATGGGAGCAGGATAAGTATTAGATTGCATATGTTCCCACCATCTATGTCTTAAACATGAAAATATAAGATATAGATTGTTCTACCTAGAACCAGAGATTTGAAGGGGAAAGCCTACTCTACAACAATGGTATCTTCGGCGGCCCTCAAACAGTCTTATAAACACTCTCACAAGTTTCTGAATCCTTATAGTTTGTAGTTAAGATCATCTATGATGTGTTTCTCATCTTCCTTTCCAGTTAATAATGCTCCTCTCTATCCCTTCCAAGTTCAGAGCATTTGAGGAACAGACACATGAATCAGACTGATGATGGTAAACATTAGCTTTGTATTTGGTAAGCTTCTTGCATCTATAACCACAATGAGATTTCCAAATACCTTTGAGACATTCCACTGAAGAAGAGTTTGGGTCTGCTGAACAAAATGCTTTCCCAGAATTGATGCCTTATTTCCAACATATCCCCCTGTGGTACCAACTGTTGCTAGAGATTTAAAGACATTGAGATTTGCTCAGCCAAATGCTTCCATTGTTCAAGAAAATCTTGTCTTCCTTCACCTTAACGAGTAAGAAAAAAAATCCAGAAGAGTATGTTGGAAAAGCAAATGTGTGAGCTTTTTAAACAAAAGAGTAAAAGTAAAGAAGAGTTTCAGATTCAGAAAACAGTGTGTACATATAGTTTACTGAATTTTCACAAACTAACCACAACTGTGTAACCAGAATCTGAATCAAAGGAGAAAGGAAATCTCACCCAGAAGGAATCTGCATTCAAGTAGCCTCCAAGATGGGCCTGGGCTTGTTCTGTCACTGTCTGTCATAGTTTCTTTAATAGTTCTCATCTTTCTTGTGCCTTCTGTTTATGTTGATGATATACCTCTGGTTTGCTCAGGACAGTCCTGTCATCCTGGTGAAATTATTTGTAATGAATACTGGCCCCCCACAAAAGAGATGTGTCCACTGGGAACCTCATAATATGACCTTATTTGAAATAAGAATATTTGCAGATATTATATAAGGATAGGGGCTCAAGATGAGGTCAGCCTGCATAAGGGCAAGCTAGGCCCTAAAGCCAATGATGGGGGTCCTTATAAGAGACAGAAAGGGAGAAGACCCAGAGACACAGAGGAAGTCCATGTGAAAAGGAAGGCAGAAACTGGAGTGATGCAATTATAAGCCAAGGAACAATAAAGATTGCTGGAGCCACCAGAAAGTAAGAAGAGGAGGATGGATTCTTCTCTAGAGCCTAGAGTCATGGCATGGACCTGCTGACATCTTGCTTTCAGACTTCTAGCTTCCAGAACTGTAAGAGAATACATTTCTGTTGTTTTAAGTCACCAAGTTTGTAGTAATTTGTAATGGCAGCCTTGGGAAATTAATGTATTATAATAATTCTCCCTTTTCATCTCAAAAGTGTCCCTGTTTGGATGATAAATTATTTGGTCACCTTATGCTCCAGAAGTTCTCTCTCCATAAATTTCCCCGGAATTTTCCTCAGGCATCAGTCAATGCCTATAAACCCACTTAAAGTAACTATGGTATATTAAAACTTACTACTTATACTTGATGTGATTTTTGTTGATCTTTACAGATCAGTCCACATTTCCTGCAGTTCCTTTGTTCTTCTGGTCCAGTTTTCATGGGCAAGATTTCCCATAAGCTTGGATAGTAGATGTTTTCTCTGCAGCTTTAAAAGAACGCCTCTCGATATAGTCACACATTACTTAATCATGAGGATACACTCTGAGAAATGTGTTGTTAGGCAATTCTGTCCCTGCGTAAACATCATAGAGTGTATTTACACAAACCTAGATGGCATAGCCTACGAAACACCTATACTATACAGTGTAGCCTATTGTGCCTAGGCTGTAAACCTGCACAGTATGTTACTGTACTGAACACTGTAGGTAATTGTAGCACAATAGTAAGAATTTGTGTATCTAAACATAGAAAATATACAGTAACAATACAGTAAAAAAAATAAAAAATGGTACACCAGCATAGGACAACTCCATTATATTAATAATCTTATGGGACTGCTGTCATATATGTGGTCCATAGTTGACAAAAATGTTATGTTGTGCATGACTATACTTTCTTGGATCTCAAAGCCTGTGTGGAAGTCGTTTTATTTATTCTCTGATACTTTGCCCCTCTTGCTTTGAAGATATCCTTGCAACCCAAGTCACTTTCTCTGATTAAATTAAAATATTTCCTTTCTGTATGGTCCCATCTTTAGGATGCTTTCTAGTACATCTCATTTTGTCTTTTCCTGCAGACTAGTTTGAACGTAAGCTCTCAAGTTTTCTCTAAGTAGATCCCTTTTGTTTCTTTCTTCATGTCTTGATATTTTCTCAGTCTCCACTCAGAATAAAACCTTCTCAGAGTAGAGCTCTTCTCTGAGTAGAACCATTTCTTGGGCTAATGTCCTCTGATTCTTAAATTATCCTGAATTTTTTTCTTGTAATGCTTATGTTCTGGTTTGTTTCCAAAGACTAAAACATTCTTTAAGGCATTTTAGCTCATTGTATTTGTGATATGTATTTAAAATTTAAAATTCCCCTCCACCTCAGTGCAAATGAAAGTTATGTTTTCAGTAGATTACAGGCCATTCCTTACACTGGCTCATTCATAACATTTCCATCTCTCTCTATTTTATGCCACAACCTGAGTCTCCAAAAATTCAACAGGCCAACATGAAACCATGTGATGGTATGTAACTTTAAGAACTTGGGAAAAACACATAATCTCCCAATCTCTTCTATGTTCTAAATGTAACTGAAAACAAGGTGAAGAGGAATTTGGGGCAGCCAATCCTGGCCTAACAATTCTAAAGATAAATAATCTGGTTTACAGCTCTGGCTATGAACCAACTCAAATAGAATAAAACTATTTTACCTACTCAAAGATCTGTAAACAGATGTTCTGCTGCCATGGTTTGAGTATGTCCCATCCAAAATTCTGGTGTTGCCAATATGGTAGTATTAAGAGATGGGGCCTTTGCCAGGTGATTAGGCTATGTGGGCTCCTCTCTTGTGAATGGGATTAGGTGCCCCTATAAAAGGGTTTCATAGAGGGAGTCGATTTCTTTCTTATCCTTTCTCCTTCTGCCATATGAGGATGTGGCAAGAAGGCACTCACCAGATGCTGGCACCTTGATCTTGGCCTCCATAACTGTGAGAAATTCATTCTGTTTCTTATAAATTACCAATCTGTGCCTATAAAAACAAGGTAATTTGCAGAGGCCTCCATAGCCCATGCCTGTTAAAACACAGCTGCATAATCACTGTAGAAACTGCTACAAATTACCAAGATAAAAAACCAGAGAGGCTTAAGTTTATGAAACACTGAAGCCTAAAGTCTAATTTTCCTGCCCTGATTGAACCAATAACTTTCCTGTCTCCATGGATTCCATGGACTATTTCAGTCTGTGAATATCAGTGTTTACAATTAACTATCTATTGAGGTTCCCAGTTGATTCACTAATTGAGAGTTTTATGAAACAATAAATAACATTCACTTCTTGCCTTTCTAAGTTCAGAAATAAGGAATAGATAAATAGAATAATCAGATGGACATCAAAATATCCAATTTCTTTAGTACAGGAGAAAGCAGCTTGGATCTATGGTTATAATCAGGTTTCCTGATATATCCCCCATTCATTTTTATTTGTTTGTTAATAAAATATGACATAACTCTGTGGGTCTACTTAAGACTTTATTGAGTCCTGAGGAAAGAAGCTTTATATCCTGGCATGTGGGGAAGGAGAGAAATCGAAAATAAAGATGAATTTTATCTACTGCTAGCTTTCACTATGGAGGCAATAGCAAGTCAAGAACAAGTCCCTCAGAATTAAAGTTTCCAGAGTTTCCTAGGCTGAAGTGGGCCAATATATTCCTTCAAATAAGAGATCTTTGTAAACTCTCTATGGTCTTGAATTCTTTATTCCTTTTTTTTTTTTTTTAACTTTCACATAGTCTCCAAATGAGAGAAGGGAAGAGATGAAACTCTTATCAATTCGATTACCTAATTATTTTCTCCTCTTCCTCCTTGTTCTTCTTTCTGTCCTCATCCTTCTCCTTTGTAGTTTCCCCTCCCTTTGCAGTCTTCTTTTATGACCCTAGAAAAGGGAGGTTGATATTTGTCTCCTTGAATTTTTCTCTTCTTCCCTCCCCTCCTGTCCCATCCCTCTCTGCTTAGGTTTTGGGTAGCTTTTGTTTACACCACACCCACAAACTCAGACGGTTTATGGTTAGTTGGAAAGGATTATTGGTTTTTTGTTTGTCATTTCCTGGGACAGTAAATCCTAAAAATATTGAGGCAACGACTCACTAATTTACATAAACAAAGACTTGGAAAAGCACACCATGACTGAGGCATTTTAACAGCTATGGTTGTCAGAGCAGCAAATGCTCTCTGTCACCTTCTCTGTAGCTGGCTGCTGCTTCAGATACCACTGGTCTATGAAATCATTGAAGATTCAGTTCCAAAGCATAAGCACAGTTGATGTTTCTAGATATGTCTCTGCTATAAAAACATTCATGAAAGATCCCAAACATGTCAGGGTTTGTATGGTATCAGTGGTGATATTTACAATGTTATTGATAATCACAGATTGGGGGAACGTTTATTATAAAATATAAATCACACTTTGGAATACCTTTATGGCTATGCATCTGAGCAAGAGAAAGGACTATTACCTGAAGTATCCACCTGATCCTTACCTGGCATTTAAATCTCCACTCCCACCATAAGCTTAAAGTTATCCATTGGTCTATCCCTTTCTTACTGACCCCTTTAAAACTATAGAACAGGGTTGATAGACTCAAATACTTTCAGAAGTCAGGGAGGTAATATAAATAAGAGTGACTGTGGATACAAGAAAACCAGTAGAGCAGGGGCGGTAATAGCAAATCAGCTATGGCATGAAAGATATAATAGGGAATGGTACGGATAATGTAAATTGGAACCACGTGCCATGTCTAAAGGGAGAAGATCCTCTGCTCTTTGTTGCCTGTTGAGAATACAACCATGCATTGCTAGATCTTCCAAGTTTTCTAGAGAAGCTGGAAGTCAGATACTGATGTCTTTTATTATCTCAAATGTTAGCAACTTATTCGAATTCCTTAACAGAGCTGTGTGGAACAAAGATCATTTAAAGGGTAAAAATTGGCTCATAAACCAGCTAGAGCTTCATTATTAAAGAACTGAGGCCTGATATCTCTAACAATTCTGTTGCCTTGCCATAGTCTTCAGAGTTGTCAATTACCTAATGCAAGAGGAGTAAAAAATGAAGGGAATAAGATTTAATGGAAACCTACTATGGTCCAGGCAGAGTGCAAATTACTTTAATACCATTAAATAAATATTCATTGAGTACTTGCTTCATGCTAGGCATTAGGTAAAATTCATGTGATATACCAAGGAGAAAACATAAAATCCCTAACCTCATTGAGTTCATTCTACTCACAGTTTTCTTGTTGAATATTAACTACAACCCTGATGGAAGAAATATTTATCATCAGTTTTTAGATGGGCCAGAAAATTATGGAAAACATGTTAGACCCTAAGTCTGTGGGCCTTCAAATCCTCATCTGTTTCCACTGTGCCATATTCCATGCTAGTTCCTGGGCAAAGCATAATGAGGTAGGTAGATGGCCCTCACAACAAGGGAGTGGGGTCTGACTGAGTGACAAACTACACCTCAGCATCGTAATATTAGTAGCAATATCAGCACCCATTTATTATGTTTATTCTTGTCTAGGAACTGCACTAAGTGCTTTTCGTATATTACTTAAGTCTTATACCAATAGTGAGTTGAGTAACAGCTATTATCCTCTTTTTAGAGATAAGGTAACAGAGGCTTAAAGAGGATAAAAGATTTACTCCAGGTATCACAGAAAATAAATGGTAGATGTCCAATTCAAGCCCAGCTCTGTCCTGATGCAAAGCCTCTGCTCTAAAGACCAGCCCTACTCTGACTCCTGTAATTCACTCCTTTTGAGATCAGTGGAGACAGGGGCATGAAAAGCTAGCCACTAGACAGCACGTTTGATACCCTGTTCTATCATTATCCATTGGCAGGAAGCCAATGGCAAAGATACTTTCCGAAGGAGTGTGGTCAGAGATTTTAGCTCAGCCCTGCTCAGATATGAAAATCATAACAGCAGGAAAACAAAACTCTTCTTCCTACCCCCAGTCCTTAGCTATTCCTCACAGGCTGCGTCAATGGATCTGGCCACCGTCCCTCAGTGCACATTCTGTCACTGATAGAGACGGCTGTCTCAGGAAATGTAGTAAGCCACATGGATATCAAAATAAGACACCCACTAAGCCAATGATAAACAGAAGAAGTCACGATATAGGCTAGTTGCATTGGCGTCATCAGTTCTTGGCATTATATAACAGAGCTAATAATTATTAACAAATAATTTACCTGTCTGATTTGTAAGAAGCTGAGAAAATATTTGGGCTATTTATATATAAACAGCTCTTCATCTTAAAGTATTTACGAACAAGTATTGAGCTCTTTATTTGCTCTTGTAGACATGTTTCTTGTTTTCTATTTCTTTCCTTAGTCAATTCACCTGTCACCCAAATGAGAACTTTATCTCCAATTCCTCCTTCTGCTTCAGGCCCATGTTTCATCAATCAGGAAGCCCTATCTATTCCCCCTCTGAAAACTTCAAACATCTCTTGTTTTTCATTCTCACTGTGTTTGCCATGGATTAGTCTTTTGTAATCACCTGATGCAACGACTGTGATAGTCTCTGTACTGGTTTCCCTGCTTCCGTTTATTCAATATTACTGGTTTTTAAAACATCTTAGATTATGATTTTGCTTATCAAAACCCTTTGAATGCTTTATTGTCTATAGAATAAAGTTCAAACCCCTTTGGAAAGCATAATGTTTAAGACAATTCATTTGTTCAAACTTTTATTAAGCTTCTACAGTTTACTCTGCGGTATTTCCTGTCATCAAAAGAATCTACCTAGAGTCCCTAGTAAAGGAGTTAAGCGTGTAAAAACAAGTACAATAAAGGGTAATGGATGTTTGTGCAAGTTTGTTTGTGATGGCACGACAGTGCAGTGAGGTACATCTGCTGGTTGGCTTCCTAGCATGCATGCTATACTTTCCCATAATCCCAGACTGTGTTACTCTTGATTTTAAGAATGGAACGTGTAATATAGGCTAAGGCAGTTCATATTTTCCTTGCTCTTGGACTCAGTTAATCGTTCAAGGGTGAAAATGTGAATGAGGCTGGGGCGGGGGGTGGGGGGGTGAGGCTGGAATTAGGACTTTTGCAGGGAAATCTGGGTCAGAGATGTTCTTTTTTCATTTCTGGACAAGGAATCATGAGGACCCAGGAGCTGCTGGCAGCATTTGGGAAATAAGAGGAAAGCCAAGATTAGGATGAAGCCAACACTGTGAAAAGCAGAGCAAAAAAAAAAAATGACAAGAATTGTATCTTTGATGTGACTATTGAACCGAGAGATCAAGTATTGCTTAAATTCTGTCCTAATTCTGAACTTTTAGTTAAGTAAGCCAATATATTCTATTTATTCTTTAAGCAAGATTGTATGTGATTTTGGCCCTGTCTTTAATTTCTCTTCACTAAGAAATTGTCGGAAACTGAATTCTGGGGGCTAAAGAAAAACCTTTTATATGATCTAGATTCTTCCCTGTGGAGCCTACATTACTCTTATCAGCTGTATTCTTACACGTTGAAATATCTGCTGTTTGCTTCTGGACTCCCGTTAGGTCTCTCTCTCTCTCTCTGCTTAAGAGTGTGCTCTTTCAGATGAACTATGCCGTTTGTGCCTCCCTAAAATGAAGTCCTCACTATTTAATTTTGGGAAACTACCCCTCTCCTTTCTCAGGCCATATGTACCCCATGGTTCTAGGGGTGGACACAACATCCATGCTGGGCCAATGAGCTTATTGTGTTTCTCTGGTTACAAATTTTAGCTTAGTACACCTGTAGCCAAGCCTCACAATCTAAATAAATTAGTACCATCTCTGGTATATCACTTAGAGTCCAATCAGGAAATAGAAAGGTGATTATTTGAATAGGAAGATTTACTATAAAGAATTACTAATGATTTATAAGGAAATAACTAAGAAGGGATAAAAGGAAAATCTAAAGAATACCCTAGGGCTGAAGAAGAGTATGCAATGAGAGAACAAACTCCGAAGGTGGGAAATTCTTCCCAAGGCCAGGATTCACTCTATTGGAGAAAATATAACTGTAGCCACTAGATAATGGAGATGTTGTTCAAAGTTGGTGGCATGTGGCCAGCAGGTGGAGAACAACCTGTTAGGGTGCCAAAGAAATTCACTAGGAAGATACCTTTAGGAGTTGCTGTTGAACTTGCTGGTTATCAAGCTAGAGTGGAGTGGGGTTGTGGTGGGGTTGCTGTTGAATCCACTGGGAACACTAGGAAGCTTTCACCAGGAAGCTGATAGTAAATGAGCTGTTTTGCCTGTGGAATTCACTTTGGGAACCCTGCTGGGTCATTCCTGGAACTTGCCTAGAAGCTTCCCACAGGCGTTCATTCCATAGACCTCAATGCTGGGAAGCCGCCTGAGAGGGTGAGCACTATTAGATGTCTTGCATGCCAGCCCAGCACCATGGGAGTAAGAAAAAGCCAAGAATGCTGATCCTGGAAGAGAAGTCCCTTTCTCCCCCAGGGTCCCCCCAGCACCTTCTACTGACAAAGCTTAACATCATTCCAGCTGGCAAAGGAACAACATCACAAGAAGGGCAATAATGGTAGATTTCAAGCTGAGAGGCAATACATTGCTAACTGGCACATCTGAGATTTTTATTTTAATACTAGAAAAGAGAAGCTCTCTGATATATACTGACATACGCTTAGAGGAAGATGGTGGCCATCTTGCCACCAGGAGGGGGACGCCTACCTCAGAATAAAGCCAGCACAGAGGAAAAGGATTGCCGAGAGATTGAGGGAGGCACGTTGATGACAATATTGTTTGGGTGGCTGGCTCTAGCCATGCCTTCAATCCACATATGTTTGGACTTTTTAGTTATGAAAGCATTCTTTTTTCTAACTAAACTACTTTGAGCTGGATGTGTGTCTTATAGGCAGAAGAGTTCTGATCAGATCTCTAATAAATCTTCAAGCATTAAGCTTAGGTCAGTGTTGTCTCTCTAATCTGCATGTATTGTTTCTTATTCTTTGTCTTTGGGTACATCATTCACTTGATGTGTTGATCTAGGAAAATCTAAAAGCTCCATTAGTGCAGGAAGTCTTCTTAAACTTAAAATGGATGTCACACTTGCATAGTCCCGTACACTCCTTACGTAACATCCTTGGGCCTTTCTCTGTAATGTCCTTTGCGGGTCTATCTCAGGCTGTTATGGCTCAATCATTTCATTCATGGTATCGTATTAATTACAATGGGACAAACGAGACTGAGAGGGGTTAAGAGGCAGCGATGGAGCAGAGGCTCCCAAACCCCCATTCTCTCACTAAACTCTGCTCGGTTTGTAATAACCAAAAACTGGGAATAGCCCACTGTCCATCACTAGATGAATGGATAAAAATATTGTAGTATATAATGGAATAATTTTCAGCAACCCAAACAAATGAATTAGTGATACATGCAACAGTATGGATGAATCTCGAAATTATTTTGCTGAGTGGAAGAAGGCAGACCAAAAAAAAAAAAATAATAAATAAATAAATAAATAAAAAGAGTACATATTCTTGTTTCCCAGATTTGAGGCAATTCCTTTCAGGATGAAGTCTTCAGAGTGAGCCAAAATACTAAGCAAACCCAACATATTGTCTGCCCTTTTCTGAACTGAATGATTTCAATGTGAAGACAAATGAATAGCTGTAATACGGTCCTATAAAGTTAAACGGTCACAATTTAAGAAATTGAATTGGTTTTGATGGGGGCTTTTTCCAACTGCTGCTGAAAGGTAATTTGCCTGAAAGTCAAAAGAGAAGGGAGAAAATTTTGCTGAACACACGGAGGAGTGGTTTTCCGGTGAACCATTAGCTCTGCTCTATGATTTCAGTGCCATCAACCGAGACCGAGTTATATCAATAGCAGTCACTCATGTAATCTGACAGCGCAGGGATTGCCTGATGGAGAACAGTTCCAAACACGTGATAGCCCAGAAACTGCTCTCAAATAACCTGGCACTGTTCCCAGAGATGACAGTCTCTTTTATATATTTATCTTTGTAAGAAAAGATTTCTGCATTTCCCATATTCCCACAAATTTAAGTTAGAAGACTGTTGTAACACAATAGAATTAGATTTTGGGAGAAGAAATAGAATTGAAATACCCATATCATGGGCCTTGACAATTTTCAATGTTCTTCTTATTTTACATGGAACTTTGGCCTGATGTGGAATTTGGGTCTAAGAAAGGAGGATGAAAAGAGAAAAGAGAAGGAAATGTGGCAGAAGTGACTAAGAGCTGTTAAAGGATCTTCATTACAAGTTGGGAACATGACACAATAAAGATGATTGGAGAGTCTCTTGCTCTCTAATGCTTTTCTACTTTTAGAGAGAGAATCAGTGTAGGAATCTAAGGAAATATTTATTTGAAGAATTCTGAAACATCAGAATAGATTATTGGGAGTCCTTCATGAGGAATACTAGAGCTTCTAGGAGACCCGAAGCAGATGATGTGAAGACTCCAGGATTTGAACCCAAAGGTCTCTGGTAGAAGATAAGTAGTTTTATCAACCTGTAGAAAGAATAAGTACACATTTCCTCGGAGATCAAAAAATTCTTCATAAGGAAATAGTGGTCTAAAAGATATGCCACTAATATATCCGAATGTGGTGTCATCTGGTGTTTCTCACAAGCACAGACACTTGGTGAGCTTGTTCTAAGTTCTTGGAAAAGGGGGATTTTAAAACTGGAAGAATCAGTTGGTCTTTGGAAGACCTTAGAGAACCATAATCATTGACAAGTCTAGTCATCCAAGAGAGATCAAGAGAACACTGCTCAGTTTGTTTGTAATAACCAAAAACTAGAAATGGCCCACTGTCCATTATTAAATGAATGGATAAAAATATTGTGGTATATAATGGAATAATATTCAGCAACAAAAACAAATGAATTAGGAGTGATTCTACAAATAATTATGCTGAGTGAAAGAAGGCAGACAAAAAAAAAAGGAGTACATACTATATGATTTGACTTATTTAAAACTCTAAAAATGCAAATGAATTGATAGTGACAAAGCAGATCACTTTACTTGGGTATGAAAGGAAGACAAAGGACGGGAAGGGGAAATTTCAAAGGAGAATAAGAAAATATGTGGGGAGTGATGTATATGTTCACTGACCTGATTGTGGTGATGGGTCTACAGGTGTGTGTGTGTGTGTGTGTGTGTGTGTAAAACATACCAAATTATACATGTTAAATATTGTGTGTCCATTATGCCTCAGCAAAGCTGTTAAACAAACAAGAAACTCTGCCCACTCCTTGGCCAGAATAATTACATTTTACTGTGAGACATTCTGGGAAAAAAAAAATGCCTCCGAACTTCAGAAATAGGATGTATTTCATGGAGATGGTAAGAACATCAGAGTGGAGCATTGGCTGCGAAATAGCCATGGGAAAGCTATGATAGCGTCCAAAACGGTCAGAGCAATTGGATTTGGAATCTTAATAATGAGACCAAGTGAGAGTTTGGAGCTAAGCCAACTAATTTTGCTATTGACATCCAAGTCCTTGGTTATAGGTATAACTTCAGAAGAAGAACAACTTCTATGTGGCTCCAGAGGAATGAACTTAGAATCAACGGGTAAAAATTATTGGGTGGCAGCCCTTGATTGAATATGAAGCAATGAATAACAGTGGGTAATTTTTAAAAAATGAAATCAGCTGCTTTGTGAGACAGCCATCTCCCTATCAGCGAGAACATTGGAGCGGAAGCTAATTACAACAAAACAAAACATTGTTTTTGCAGTTTGTGTTTCCTTAAGGTAAATTATGTGTAATGTAATCAATTGATTCAGGAACAAAATCTGTGATATAAAGACCACTATTAGGTATAATATGATCACTGTGTGTGCATAGGAAAAAAGTCATTGCAGGAAGCATAGTGATACCCAGCTGTTTTGAGTGGCTGCCTGCTGAGTTTGCATTGCCTCCCTTTGTTCAGTATCAGTGATGGCAAACTGTGTTGCAATTTTGTGCTTTTTCCAACATAATTTGAATTGTGTTCATTTTAAAACAATATGCCATATAGGTGATATGGAGGTGTATATGAAATTGTAGCTGCAGCTCAGTTAAATTAATTGCCTTTACAACATGACTTTTTATAAAGTGAGATTTCTCATGATTTTACCTACAACAACTATGTGTTATAGCCCTATAGAGGGCTGATCACATTGTGAAATATTAGACTAGATTTTCTAAGATGATTGCCGATTCTTCAGTTATCTGATTCCAATAATCCTAGAAAGGATAATCGAATAGGACGAGATTCCTTCCACTGGGAACATTTCCCTATTCATACTCCACCCCCTCTCTTTACCTGAATTTCTCCTTCTTATATATATCAACTCAGAGTCTCTGGGAGTACATTTTGGAAGGAAGGCATTAATAGTTTGGTTTCACCCATGTTACAATTTTAGATTCTTTTTTGACACCCAAGGAAAAATGTAAATAAGAGGTTAAAAGTATGAATCTGTAGCAAAGGGAGGAGAGAACATAATATGCTGATATCTATTTCCGTGAGGTTAGACAAGAAACAAGACTACTCAGAAAGACTATGGATTGAAGAGGGAGGTTAGGAGAAGGAGCATCTTAGGCTTCTCTGACATTTTGAGGTACAATAGAGAAGACAGGTATGGAACAGCCAGTGAGACACAAGGAAATTCAGGGGAGCTCCATGTCACAAAAACCTGAGGAATAAATTATTTCCAAAATGAGGAAAGGCCACATAATTTCTGTGTTCTTCTTGCCAAATATGCATAACTAAATCTAATCATGGGGAAACATCAGACAAATCCAAATTGAGGGACAGTCTGCAAAACAATAAATGGCCTGGAGTCTTCAAATCTAACAAGGACATAATAAGAAAGACTAAGAAACTATTCTAGGTTAAAAAAACTGAAGGGACATGACAATAAAGTGCAAGGCGCGATCCCAGATTGGATCCTGATACAGAATTATTATTATTTTTATTTGATATAAAGGTCATTATTGGGACAGTTGGTGAAATTTGGAAAAGGTGTGTAGATTTGATAATATTATTGTATTAATATTAATTTCCTGATTTTGATATCTATATGGTGGTTGTATAAAAGAATGTTTTTGTGAAGAAATTCACATGAAATTATTTAATGATAAAGGGGCTTAATGTCTACATTATTTTCCTAAGTAATTCAGAAAAAAATAATATCTCTATTTGTCCATCCATCCATCTATCAAGAGAGAATGATAGAGCAAATGTGGTAAAATTTTAATTCAGGAAAACATAGGTAACGGATATATGATATTATTTGTACTATTTTTTCAACTTTTCTTCATCTGAAATTATTTGAAAATAAAAATATTTAAATTTTGAAAAACAGAGGAGAAAATTAAAATATAGGTGTATTTCTCTGTCTACTGTATAGATTAAAAAATGTGGCCCTTCTTGGCCCCCCAAACCCACCATATGTTGTAAATATGTCTTTCAACCTCACACACAGTTTTTAATATTCTTTTTGCTTCAGAAATTTAGAATAAGGCCTTTTGATTCAAGGCACCTTCGACCATTTTTTTCCACAGAGGGATTTCTAATGATTTTGGATAGAATTAAGCCCCGATGAAAGAATACTTCAGTACAGTTTATGAGCCTATTCTGCTTGATATATAAGACTATTAAAATGACTTTTCTCATGAAGGGATTCTTTGATACATTAGAACAACAACGATATTATTGTCACCCAACAATTTCATTCCAAGAGCCAGAGCTATATATAAGTCATAAGAACGCATTCATGAGAATTGGAAAACACAGCTTTGTGAGATTGACAAGACATTTCAGTATCAGAACAAGTGCGCTTTCTGAAGGGCATTTTTGTGGGGTCAAGAAAATGGCAGCTGGGTCTGTAGGATATTCACATCAGAGCTTTTGCTCTTTAACATTTGCAGTTCTGCAGAGGCCAAACATTGTATCTTTGTTTCCCTCAGATTTCCTTGGCTTCTCAGACTTCTGAGTGATTCCTTAGTTGTCACTCACCAACAAAGACTTAATATTTACCAGGGGACTTGAGAGCAAATTCCTCAGGCCTTTAAGCCACAGATGATTAGAAAAGGCAGCATTTAGTAATTAAACCATGAAATGAATGCGAACCGCAAAATATTTGGAAGGTTATCGCGGAACATGCCTAGCAGCTGTCGAGCATGAAGGGCTTCTCTTAGAAGAGAAGTCCTTCAGTCTTCGAGATATCTAGGGGACCCTCTAGCTGTTTTGCAGTTTTTCCCTAGCTGGAGATTTTCTAATACTTCTTAATAGCTAATATAAATCATAAGATTTCATAATGGTATACAGGCATCCTAGGGTAGGCTTAATATGTATCGTCTAGCAATTTGCAGTACAACCTACTGGGTAACTCTGCATAAGTTATTTTGATCATTTTATGCAGCATAATGATAATAGTTTTTGTAAATTGCTTGGTATTCTTTTTGTATGATATGTTTATTGCTCAGGCTACTGAAGGGGCTCAGAGACCCATAACTTAGAGAAATATCAAAACTTTACCTCTCTGTATTAAACCATGAAAATTTTCATGAATCAAGAAAATGCATTTTATATGTCTAGAGCTTACACAATCACAGGACACCCATCAAACTATCTGACTGCTGAGAATATTTACTAATATTTGCTTCTTTAGCAGCATTTCCCCATGTTGAATGAAAAATTATTCATGGAGACTAATTTTTTTTTCCAGTTGGATTAATAGTCTGTTTTTTTTTCTAGTTTAATGTTTTATCAACTCAGAAAACATGTACTAATATTAAAACAGAAATAAATGAACATAACAATATTGTAGGCCCTTGTTTAACCTTACCCAGGGTAAATTAATGAAATGTATTCTACCTTTGCTCTACTTTCATCAAAAATATGATTGGATGCTTATTTAAGAAACTGTCTCTGTGTACCATTATGTGCACTCTGCTGGGAGTAATCAAAAAATGATATGATGTAGTGGATATGGTTTGATACATTTTTCATCCGATCATATCTCTCAATGTTTTTTTGGGTAAGGAAGATGGATGGTTGGCTAGTGGAGTGAATGTAGACATTAACACCCACGTAAAAATACACTCAAATTCCTTTCTTCATAGTCGCAAATTTTAGTGATTTTTTTCCTAACTTTACAGCTTTGGCAGGCAAATATCCCTAAATAGAGCTCTTGGTCTGGTGGCCAGGAAATGACGAAAGAGATTAAAAATGGGTAGCCTCCACTAATATGACATCTCTTTATGACCTTAGACTCTTTAGGTTAAAAGGAGCTTAAAAAGTTGCCACATGAAAGTTTTTCTTGTTCTTCAATCTCTTCCTCAGTCAATAATTATCTTAACTCTGGGTTAATATGGTTTGGGATTGGCGACTCACTACCTTGGAAGAAAATCTCTGTTAAAAAGCTTTTTCTTATATCAAGACAAAAATTTTATTATTTATTTCCTACTGCACAGCAAGCACTATTTCCCTTATACCCTTTGCTTCAAATCCTAGATCTTGGTGCTATAGGAAACCAGCCTAGTTCCTCTTTATGTGATATATATTCAAGTATCTTAGGACAACGATGACATTCTTTTTTGCATTTTGTCTTCTTCAGGCTAAATATGTTCCATTTTCAACTTACCTTCATGATCTGAAGTTTCCACCTCATCATTTTACTCATTTTACTTTAATGAGTTAAAGGTTTACTCATTAACCTTTGTATCTGTAACCCAGATCTAGATCTGAATTAAATATGTCCCTTGTTTTACATACCGTATTTCAATGTGTGTTGTGTGTTCCCCATGATGTAATTAGTTCCTGTTTTTGGCAGCTACACTATTTTTAAGTTAATTTATTTTAATTAGCATTTATCAAGAAACTACTGTTTACCAAGTACTGTTATACATTGAAGATAAAATACAAATGAGACATAGTCCTTAACATGGAAACATAGAGACATGGACATATTTATATAAGGTCAATAAACACTTTAAATACATGACTAAGTATAATACAGTGTACTTCATATTCTACCAGAAGCATCAACATGCTTTGGGTTATGGGAGAAGGCTTGATTACCTCGGTATGGTTTTGTTACTACTGGTGATAAAATTAGGCTTATCTAAGAGCAACTGTTGAACAGGATTGCTAAATGTGACTCAGGCACTTTCAAGCAAATAAGATGATAGATGAGTTGGAATCTTGGAATATTCTAGGAAGATACAAAATAAAGAAAAAGATGGATGTGGAAACATGGGATATGTTTTAACAATGGCTAATGGCATAAGAATCAAAGCCAAGGACTGAGAGCAAGGACAGATGGTAGAAATGGAAAGGCAGGTTGGGACCAAACAGTGAATTCTGGAGAGAGGCAGTTACAGCTTGTACTGCAGGTCCTCGCTACTCAAAGTGCTATCTGAGGATCAGTAGTCCATCACTGGTTGGGACCTTGCTAGAAATACAGAATCTCAGACCTGCTGAACTACAATGTGCATCTTAACAAGGTTGCCACGTGGTTTTTTGTGCTCACTGATGGTGGAGAGGCAATGCTGGAGGCCTCAGACAGCATTCCATGTAAGGTTTAGGGGCAGTGAAAGAGGTGAAAAGGAAATGTACTTTTTTTTTTTTTTTTTTTTTTTTTTTTTGAGCTCGAAGGTCTGGATGTCATTTATTGACAGCAGTTTACACACATTTGTTTTCTTCCCACGGTTGTTTCCTTCAAAGCACAGGCACAAGCCCTCGAGAAGGTCAGTCTCTGAGCAAGGGAGCCAGGAGCTCAGATGTCTTTGGCAGGCATATTCAGCCCCGGCAGGATGCAATCCTTCAAGCTGGAATTCCACGGGTATTTGAGAGGGACCGAGGTGGGGGTGGAGAGGAAGTCTTCCACAGACTCACATCTTAGTACAGGCCTCCTCTCTCCCTGTCCAAGTCCATCCCAGTTTTGGGATCCTGGGGGCAGCAAAATCAGCCCACCCACCTCAACAGGGGCAGGTTCTTCAATCCATGCCCTGTTCGCACACACCTGCTTCCGCTGGCCGCACAGTTACAGAGAATTAGCCTTACGGGAAGAGACAGACCACTTCCTCTCTCACATTCCCCATCACCTCTCTTCGGCAGCATCTGCGCAGGAGCCCCTGGAAAAACTCAGGCCTGCCTTCGCAGTCGGGCCGCGTGTGCCACCATCTGCCGCCTGTGCTCCCCAGTCCATCACACACACTGTCCTGCCTTTGTTCTGCCAATTGCCAGTGCCTAGGCCGAAGCTTCAGCAGGCCTCGAACCGGAACCCAAAGTGAGTCTGCGTAGGCACTTGGCAATTTTGGGTAGGGAGGTGGATCAAAAAGTAGATGGGTGTGAGAAGAATGAAAGAGCTTCATTTGATAGAGTAATTAGAGATCTGAAGTGATTTTACTTTTATTTCCTTCACCTTAAGCCAATCATGAGATTCCACAGTGATTTCCGGGTGGCGGCAGAAGGAAGGTGGTGTTACCATCATCAGGGCTGTGGCCCTGGTGGCCTGCGGAGGTACAGGCAGGGCGAGTCCTCCCTCACTGGGGCAGCTGGAGGAGCACGGACTGCCCCGCCGGCAGGTAGGTGATGATCCGAGAGCGTGACAGCTGGTACGCAATGTCCTCTGCGGCTTCCGGCTTGCGCAGCTCAATCAGGCCATCCCCCGCGGCGGCCAGCGAGTTGGCGATCAGCTCGGCTGTCTTGGAGTCGCCCTCGACAGAGATGATAGCCACCTTTTGCTGCTGCTCAGCCTTTTCCACCACGAATCTGGCCCTCTCTGCTTCCTGCTGAGCCACCTGTTTGGCTTCCACCGCTTCTGTGAACTCCTTCCGACAAAGGTCAGATGTGTCAAGGACACGTGGTCCAGGATGAGCCCAAAGGTTGCTGCTTGCTCCGTAAGGTCATCGCTCACCTGCTTGGAGACCAGCTCTCTCTGGGTGATTAGTTCCCCTGCATCAAAGTGAGCCACCAC
>RJWJ010025600.1:0-23751 GCA_004363605.1 Indri indri | reverse complement strand
CTCTCTTGCCTGGGGCGAGTGCCGTGGCGTCAGCCTAGCTCACAGCAACCTCAAACTCTTGGGCTTAAGCGATCCTACTGTCTCAGCCTCCCGAGTAGCTGGGACGACAGGCATGTGCCACCATGCCCGGCTAATTTTTTCTATATATATTTTTAGCTGTCCAATTAATTTCTTTCTATTTTTTTGGTAGAGAAGGGGTCTCGCTCTTGCTCAGGCTGGTCTCGAACTTCTGAGCTCAAAACGATCCGCCCGCCCCAGCCTCCCAGAGTGCTAGGATTACAGGCGTGAGCCACCGCGCCCGGCCTGATGTTTTTAAAATATTTGTATTAACTATGCTATAAAGAGGGAAGTGGTTAACATTTAATATTTTCTTAGGACTAAATATTCCAGTAAGTGCCAGTCATTACTAATTTCTTTCATTTTTTAAAAAAAGACTTCTTATGGATTTCAATTTATGCTAAAATTGGAGAAACAATAACAAACGATATTTGAAAAGGTTATATGTGACTGAGACAGAGATAGAAACAAACATTAATAGACTGTCTATGATGTACCAGACCCTGCTTGACAAATATTAAGGTTACCTTTACTACAATGTTTGGATAGGGATATGGCAAAGCCACCAAGATTATTACCAAATCCATTTTGTTTCAAGCATAAAGCTAAACTATGTGCTCTAGCCCTTTGGCATCTAGCTGCTGCCAAATGAATAGTTCTCCTCAAACAAATTTAAGTGAAGTGATCTGGGTCATTTCTATTTTACAGTGGAGAGATGTGCCTGCCTCCTTCATCTTCACTCTTTTTGCCCTTCTTCATGCTGGATGAGGTTAGACAAAACTTAAAGCCATATATTAAAGTTCAATGGAATGACTGCAAAGACAGAATGCCCCCACCTGATTCCATCTCTTCTCTCTCCTCTTCCTCCTTCTCTCTTTCACTCACACTCACTCACACTCACACACACACACACACACACACACACACACACACACACGCAGAATGTCAACCTGCAATAGATGTTAATATAAGCAAGAGATAAACTTTTATTTCTAAATAAGTCACTGAATCTTCTGGCTTTATCTAGGAGCTAGGATTGTTTACCTTATCTAATAGAAGGAAACTAAAGTTCTGTGAATCTCGGTAATCAGCAATTTGAGTAATCTTAACTACTGGGTTATTGAATTATAGTCTTTGTGGTCAGTTAAATAATAATCTATAGAACAGGTGATTTATTGAGAAACTCTTGTGGAGAAGAGTCATTGACAATCTTTCTTGCTATGTAAAAAACTCATTAATCAATGCTTTATTTTCATGTTTAAATTCCACTAACAACAAGAAAAGGGGTAATTATTAAACTGCAAGAGATTATTAAAGGCCTATTCATAAAGTGTTTCCAAAAGGTCACTTAGATAAATCCTGCACATGATGAGTAAAGCACAAATATCTTTCGTGATCTAAATATGATTGACCTTTACAATGGCAACAAAAATCCTGAGAGAAGTATTACTAGGGTAATTTTAAGTAACTATAAGATTATGCAGCATTTGCATAAACTGATATTTTTGTATTAGAGTAACACATCTGACCTCATTAGTTTTTGTATTTCAGGTCATTGATGAATTTATGTTTTTTGTTTTTTTTTTTAAAAAAATAGCACTTGTTTAATGAGCTATAAATTGATGAATCTTTGATAAACTAAAATTTAGAAAATAAGGAAATTAATTTCATTTTCTTCTGTTATATTATGAATTTAAAGTTGTCCAGTGTCACCCAGAATTCTACTGTAAGCAAGAAAACTGAGGAGGTCAGATGTTATCCATTTGAATTTTTAAAAATATTGCTTTCAAAATTAAAATATGCTGCCATAGGCTTCTGCAGAATTTTTTCAAAATAATAAATGAAAGTTTTTTGAAATCCTGATAGATTTGTACTATTTTTGCTTTGTACTTCCTTCTAACGTTGATGGAAAAACAGTTTTTCTAGAGATAATTGTCTGCACTTCACTCTCTCACCACGTTGCTGGAAAAATTTAGAGAGCTTACTGTTTAATTCCAAAGCAAATTTTATGCTATGATTTCTGGATTTAACAAGATTGAGACTGGAAAGAACAGACAAAGCCTTAAGAATTTCCTCAAGAAATCTAATCCTCTCTTCTTTAACCTAAGTGTCTAGAAATGAGCACGATGATTTTGAGAGAGGAAAAGTGATACACGTTTTCCTAGCAGAATGCTAAATCGTTTGGATATTTGCAGTTCTGGAGAATAAGTTACTTGAAGCTGAAGCCCAATGTCCTGGGAATAAGAGGTGTTTGTTGAAGATTGTTTTTGAACTTATCCCCTCATGGTTACAAGTTGTCTTCATGAAGCTTCAAGTTTCATCCCCTTGGGGAAAGGGGAGGGGAAACCAGAAGCAGAAAAGAGTGTAATAGTTCTTCCTCTCTATTTTTAAGAATTATAAAATCTTTACAAGAACCTTCACAACAGATGCCCCATAATAGCTAATTGAACAGAATTCTGTCATTTGTCAATCTTAACCTAATCACCGGCAATTAGAGTAGGGTTAACATTACATAATTGACTTAAACTAACACAGGTTCATCCCTGAAGTTTGGAAGTTGCCAATCTTTCTCAAAGTTCACAGATTCCTAAAACCAAATTCAAGTACTATTCCATTAAGAAGAAAGAAAAAGAATGATTGTAATGCAGCAGCCAGCATTGCCTAATACAGTATATAATCAAAATTGCCTGAATAGACAATTTGGAATTTTGGAGGATGTTGTATATTATACTTTCTTTTCTTTTTATTTCAGAATATTATGGGGGTACAAATGCTTTGGGTACATAAATTGCCTTTGTACAGCCAGAGCCAGAGCTGCAAGTGTGCCCATCCCCCAGACAGTGTACACCGCACCCCTTAGGTGTGAATTTACTCATCCTCTTCTCCCCCCTCCCACCTGCCTGACACCTGATGAATGTTACTTCCATATGTGCATGTAAGTGTTGATCAATTAGTGTGAATTTAATGGTGAGTACATGTGGTGCTTGTTTGTCCATTCTTGTGATACTTCACTTAGAAGAATGGGCTCCAGCTCCACCAAGGATAATATAGGAGGTAGTTCACTATTTTTTTATGCCTGAGTAGTACTCCATGATATACATATGCCAGATTTTATTAATCCACTCATGTATTGATGGGCACTTGGGTTGTTTCCACATCTTTACAATTATGAATTGTGCTGCTATAAACATTGAAGTGCAGATGTCTTTTTTATAGAACGTCTTTTATTCCTTTGGGTAAATATTCCACAGTGGGGCTGCTGGATCAAATGGTAGTTCTATTTTTAGTTCTTTGAAGTATCTCCATACTACTTTCCATAGAGGTTGCACTAGTTTGCAGTCCCACCGGCAGTGTGTGAGTGTTCCTATCTTTCCGCATCCATGCCAACATTTGTTGTTTTGGGACTTTTTGACAAAAGCCATTCTACTGGAGTTAAGTGATATCTCGTTATGGTTTTGATTTGCATTTCCCTGATGATTAGAGATGTTGAGCACTTTTTCATATGTTCATTGTCTTCTTTTGAAAAGTTTCTGTTCATGTCTTTTGCCCACTTTCTTAATTTAGGTTTTATTTATTTTTTTAAAGGACAATTAAGCATTCAAAAGAGCCCTTTGAATTGGGTTACAACAGATATTAGATGAGTAAAACATTGGATTTCTCATCGAATTGATTCAGGAGCAGCTGAATCCAGAATAATTAGAGTTGTGTTTTTTTTTTGTTTTTTTTTTTTTTGTCTATTTTCCCCATGCTCAGATAGAATAATTCTTTAAAATTAGTACTAGTAAGGTTAGGGAAAAATGTATATGATAAATATCCTAAATAGAGTCTAGTTACATAAAATTCAAAATGCTCAGGATATAATTCAAAATTACTCACATATGTAGAAATAGGAGAATTTCAAATTACATGGAAAAAGGTAGTCAACAGAAGCCTATACCAAGATGATGTGGATGTGAGGATTATCTGGCAAATGATTTATATCAGGTCTTCTAAAAATGCACCAGTGTGCAAGTAATCACAAGTACTTTCAGATAAATGGAGAAATAAATGTATCACCAAATAGATGACACAAATGATATTTTTAAAATTAAAAATATTGCTAAAAGAAAAAATATTAATAGCTGAATCACTGAATAGCAGAATTGAAGAAAGACAGTAAATTTGAAGATAGATCAATAAAAATTATGAAATTTGAAAAACAAAGAGAAAAAAACATTTAACATAAGATGTACAACCCTTTGGGACCTGTTAGACATTTAAAAAAAATCTAACATTTATGTCATTATTATCCAAAAGAGAGGAGAAATACTGCAATGTGAAAACATGTTTTGAAGAATTAATGTTTATAAACGTTTCAATGTGGCAAAAGATATAAACCTACAGATTCAAGAATCCAACTGAACCTCAAATAAGATAAATTCAAAGAAATCCATGCTCTGACTCATCATAATTAAACTAGAAAAAACATTTTCAAGATGAAATCTTAAAAGCAGACCGAAAGTAATAATGCATCAACTATAGGGGAAAATTATTTGAAGGACAATAGATTTCTCATCAGAAATCACAGAATGTAGAAGGCAGTAGAACAATATTTTTAAAGTGTTTAAAAAACACAAACTGTCAACCCAGAAATAATAACAGACATTGCTAGAATGAGAAAAAACAACAAAGCAAGAAACTCACTTTCAATACATTAATAGGTAGCTTAAAAGAACATTCTCAAATCACTAATCTAAGCTTTTCTCTGATGCACAAATATATCATAACAAAAGAAAACTGGAGGCAAATATCCGTTTTAAACACAAACTCAAAATCTTAAACAAAATATTAGCAAATAAAACCCAACAATATATAAAAAGAATAGTATATCAGGACCAGCCTGGGTTTATCCAGAAATGCAAATTTGGTCTAATAATTGAAAATCAATACATGTCATTCATTGATCAGCCGTTAAAAAATTTTAAATCACATTATCATTTCAATAGATGTCGAAAGGTACCTGACAATATTCAACATTATACCTAATTAGAAAAAAGTATAATAAACTAAGAAATAAAGGGAGTTCCTCAGTGTGATGGAAATAGTCTATCTTCTAATTGTGGAGTGGTGACTGGTTTTGTTTATCCCAAACTCTAGGACTGAATCACTAAAATGCACTCATTTTACTAACTATGAATTATATTTCAATTAAAAAGATAAAACAATGAAATCTATAAACCCATTTATACACATATACATAAAATACTAATTTATGTTTTAACCTTACACTTGTAAATAATTTTTACAATTAATATTGAATGTTTCAAATGTTCTTTCTGAACTTAAACTTATAATAATTTGAAAATATGTATGATCCTGCTGAGGAAGTCAGTTTTGTTATTGCATTTATTACATTACTGTCCTTCTGGTGATAACAGATCCCCTTAATGTGAAAAATGTCCCATTTTTTTTTATTGTTTCCCTTGCCTTCCTGTTCACAATCTTTCTGTTATTTATAAAATTTTCAAGTGCCATGGGCTTTAATATTAGCAAAATAATTAAAAGGTGTATTCTGAGAAAGATGGAATAATTGTCCTAATGTTAAATTGTAGGGTGGAAAATATGGCAACGAATACAGTTTTGGTGTGGTAACTTTTTTCAGAGCAGGGTATCGTCCTAGTCTGTTTTTTGCTGCTATAACAGAATACCAGTCTGGGTAATTTATAAAGAAAAGAAATTTATTTCTTACAGTTCTGGAGGCTGGGAAGTTTAAGAGCATGGTGCCAGCAACTGGTGAGTTCATCCCATGGTGAAAGTCGAGTGCATGAAACAGAGAGGAAATGCGAGCTAAACTTCTTCCTTTAATCAGGAGCCCACTCTTGCAATAACTAACCCACACCTGCTATAATGGCATTAATTTATTCATGAGGGCAGATCCCCCATGACCTAATTACCTCTTAAAGGTCCTACCTCCCAGTACTGTTACTATGGCGATTAAGTTTCTAACTCATGACATTTGGGGGATATATGCAAACCACAACATTCCCTCCACAGCCCCTAAAATTTATGTCCTTTTCACAATGCAAAATACATTCAGTTTGTCCCAGTAGTTTCAAAAATCTTAACTTGTTCAAGCATCGACTCAAAATTCCAAAGTCCAGAGTCTCATCTAAATCAGATCTGAGTGAAACTCAAAGCATGGTTTGTCTCAAGGCAAATTCCTCCAGCTGTGAAACTATGAAATCGAAACAAATTATCTCCTTCCAAAATACAGTGGTGGGACAGGCAAAGGATAGACAATCCCATTCGAAAAGGGAGAATTAGGCAGGAGAAAGGGGTAAGTATTCTAAAGTTCAAAATCCAACAGGTAAAACAACATTAAGTCTGAAAGCTGGAAAATAATCTCCTTTCACTTTATGCTGCTCACCTGGGCACACTTGAAAGGTTTAGCCCCCAAAGTCCCAAGAAGCTTTGCCCCTATAATTTTTTCACGTTCAGTCCATGCTTTGGCATTCTTACGTTGGAGTTGCACACTAGTAACCCTACAGTTCTTTGGTCTCAGGGGCTGCTCCACTCTCATAGATCCACTAAACATTTCCCCTTGTGGGAACTCCCTGTGGTGGCTCCAACCCCCATTTTCCCTTGTCATTGCCCTTGTAGGGTCTCCTGTGGTAGTTCTGCTCACATAGCTACCACAACATCCTTTGAAATCTACATGGAGGAAGCCATACCCTCAGAGCTCTTGTATTCTGAAAGCCCGCAGAATTAACATCACGTGGATGTTCCCAAGGTTTATGGCTTGTACCTTCTGAAGTGGCAGATAGAGCCACACCTGGGTCTACTTGAGCCACAGCTGAGGTGGCTGAGGAGTGCTGTGCCAGAATGCAGGGAGCAGAAATCTGATGTGGCCTTGGGGCAGTGAGCCCTTGGAGGGTGCCATGGGCCCCTCCCCTGAAATCATTCTGTCCACCTAGAGCTCTGGGCCTGTAGTACAAGAGGCATCCTTGAGGATCCTTGGAATGCCTTCAGGGTCTTTCTTCCATTGTCTTGATGAATAGCGCCTGGCTCCCTTCTATCCATATTGGTCTCTTTAGCAAATGGTAGTTTGGCCATATCCTTAAGTATTCTCTCCTAAAGATACTTTTTTACTCTTTACATGACCAGGCTGTCAATTTTTCAAATCTTTTCACTCTGTTATTTTTTAAATTATAAATTTTGTCTTTAAGCATCTCTTTCCTCTTGCATCTCACTGTATGCAGTTAAAGGTAGTAATCCAGCAAATCTGAATGCTTTGTTGCTTAGATATTTCTTCTACCAAATACCCTGGTTCATCTTCATCATTGTTAAATTCTGTATTTCACAAAGTCCTAGGACATGGACACAATTCAGCCAAGGTTTTTGCATCTGTATAACAAGCATGACCTTTAGTCCAGTTTTCAATAACATCTTCCTCATCATCTAAGATCTCACAAGAATGGCCTTTACCATCCATATTTCTGCCAACAATCTGGTCACGACCACATAAGTAATCTTGAAGATTCAGACTTTTCCTACAGCTCACCCCTTCTTCTGAGCCCACGTCAGAATTTCCCTTAATGCTCCATTCACGGCAATACAGGCTTTTTCTAGTCTGCTTCTTCAAATTATTCCAGCCTCTACCTATTACCCAATGCAGAGCTGCCCCCACATTTTCAGGTATTTGTTATAGCGACAACCCCACCTCTCAGTACTAATTTTTGTCTTTGTTCCTTTTCTGCCACAGTAACAGAATACTGGAGATTGAGTAATTTATAAAGAAAAGCTTTATTTGGCTCATGTTTATGGAGACTGGGAGGTCTAAGGGCATGGTGCTGGCATCTGGAAAGGAGCATGGTAGAAGATACAAGGTGGTAGTGAGCACATGAGAAAGAAAATGGGGACTGAACGTCCCCTGTTTTATCAGGAGCCCACTCCCACAATAACTAACTTACTCCTGTGTGTTAATGGAACTCCTTTGTCATTAATGGAACCCCAATGACCTAATCACCTCGTAAAGGTCCCACCTGCCAATACTCTTACTATGGTAATTAAATTTCCAACACCTGAACTTTAGAGGGCATAGTCAAACCACAACAGGTATGCAAATCGGATATTTCCTCTCCGGTGAGCCTTTCAAGAACAAAGCCACTTCAAAATGCCGATATTCCAAATTTTAAAACTGAACTCATTAGGAGTCAATGCATTTATTGATTTTATCTCTACAAATCTGACAATGAAAGAGTACAAGTTAACTCCAAGGTAGACCAATCTAAAATACAGTAGCAGATCCGTCTTCTGCAGTTGATGAATTCTTCATCTTACAATCAGAACAACTTTCTAAAATGTCATTATTTGATGTTGGGCTTAATGTTTTGTGCTTAATGTTGTGGCTGATATTTAGAAACAAGGTTTTAAAAATACATTAGTTTTTGAAGTTCTTTTTGGCTTGTTAGACCCTTCATTATTTATTTCTGGGCCTCCTCTCTATTCCTCCCTTCTGTTTTTTTTTTTTTTCCCTATAATTTTCTTGAACTCATATTATTTACCCAAAATGCATCATTTTTCTTAGGCCATTTAATATGAGAACACATTAGTCAGAAACCTGACCAGAAACAGAACACTCAAAGGGGTATTTGAAGAGAGTTTTAAAAAAAGAATTAATAGAGGTGGGGCAACAAAACTGAAAAAAAGACTGTGATGCCCAGCAATAGTGGGAAATGACCACCACGTCTAGTCCTGAAAGGATAAGAAAAGAGACAGTTTCTGGAACCCAGTGAAGTCCATTTCCTTCAGAATCAGGCCCAGACAGAAGCTATGACTTGGTGAGAAGATTGCAGGGACTGCTGGATTGTGAACCGAATGGCAGGAAGCAAAGGAAATAAATATCTAACCTCTTTCTCCTCCTGCCAGAGACTCCCATGAATTGAAGCCAAATGGAGTGTCTAGAGAACAGGCCCTCTTGTTCAAAGAGAAGGGCAGTGAAGGAAGAGAAGTAGATCTGGCAGTGCAAACAGAGATACATAAATTTACCCCTCAGCAACCATTCTGTCTTTTTGATTGGTTGAAAAAAACTGTGCCTTCAATATAGTGGAACACAAGTCCTCAGTTGTCTTGTCTTCACTGAGTTTCCATAGTTTTCTATCAATAGCATTATCAAGGATGGGAATACTAAGTGGCCATTCAGTCAAGATTGATTCCAGACCTGGTTCTTCCTTGCCCCCATTTGGTATTATCAGTGGTAGTGAGGATCATTGTCTCACTTCTCTTTGGTTCAGTGCAATGAAGAGTAAAATATTGCCAGAGCCAGATGGCTCTAATTTTCAATTCACTGGAACCAACCGTTTGCCTTCATAGAAGAATTTATCTCTTAATCACCCAAGCTTCAAGTATATTGCCCCTGGGATTGTAAAAAAAGTCCCTGTTTATTGTTATCATTATTATTATTATTATTTTAGCTATAATTGTAAGGGAGCTGCTTCTCCTTCTACCTTTTGGCCCTGCATCTTGATAATATCACTGCGTGGGAAATGGCATTGACCAATGGTTTAAGGCAGTGGTCTCCAACCTTTTGGGCACCAGGGACCAGTTTCATGGAAGACAATTTTTCCATGGACTAGGGGGGTTGGTGGGGAGGATGGTTTTGGATGATTCAAGTGTATTACATTTATTGTGCAATTAAACCTCTCTGCTAATGATAATCTGTATTTGCAGCTGCTCCCCAACACTAGCATCACTGCCTCAGCTCCACCTCAGATCATCAGACATTAGATTCTCATAAGAAGCATGCAACCTAGATCCTCACATGCACAGTTAAAAGTAGGGTTCATGCTCCTATGAGAATCTAATACTGCTACCGATCTGACACAGGTGGAGCTCATGCCGCGATTCCAGCAATGGAGAGCAGCTGTAAATACAGATGAAGCTTCACTTGCTTGCCTGACACTCACCTCCTGCTGTGTGGCCCTGTTCCTAATAGGCCACAGACCAGTACCGGTCCTTAGCCTGGGGGTTGGAGACCACAGGTTTAAGGCATAAAATGTACCTTATAGCACAGCACTCCAGCCTCATAGGATGTTTTTTCTAAGCATACACTACAACTGAGACTTCACCATTCTCATCATTCTATCAAGCTAGGAGCTTTTGAGTAGAGGGCACATGGTAAGACAATTGACAATGTTGAGTACAAACCCACAGATGTACTTCTTTGATATAAAATATTGATATATCCTTTAGTCAAAGACAATAATGTGTGGTGAAGGCTCATACATTCTGTAAGTCCACAAATAGTGGCGATGGCATAAATACTGAGGCAGAAAAGGTAAACTCTTACACCAATATGTCTATTTCCTTGAGTACAACCTCTGTCCCCTCCAAGATGGAAGCCATTCTATGTAAACAGCCTGCCATCATCAATCTGCCACCTGGTGGCATGTTGCCTCCCTTCAGCCCAGTGAATAATGTCATGCAGGGCTTAGGGCTGGCCCCTTCTATGGGCACAGATGATCTTTATGTTCTGTGTCCATTATGAAATGTTCACCGTCATGCCTCTCTCCTAAACTGCCTTGCCAACAATCTTCTAATTCTATTTAAGACTATGGTCATTGTAGAACATTTTCTCAACCATTCTATTCAAAGGACACAACCAAATATATATTCTTAAAGTCACAAGACAAGATGATGCATACTCTAGTTTTTTTCCTTCTTTCGCTTCTCTTCCTCCATTCTTATGGCCTACATATGTGTCTACCCCCAGGTTCCCAAAACAACACAATTCTGTGGAAACTTGACAAAATATCTATTTATTATATCTAAAACTGTTCTGATATGAATGGCAAAATCATCTTCTCATTCTATTTTACAATGTGGAAACATGATTGAATCACTGGAGGAAAATGTTAGTCACATTTTCAGAAGATGTTTTACCCAGAATGTCTGTGACATTAATTGCAATGTTTCTTTGTCATGCAGCTACATCTGCTATATTCCGATCTCATCATAGTGGTAGATGGAGTGTGGCAAAATTTGTTTGTGTTTAGCTGATTAAAATTTGCTATAACGATTCAGACGATACGAGCTGTACACATTGATTTATGAATTTATCTGCACTTGGAAAATGTGACATTTGCTGTGTAAACCCCTAAGGGTTGGGAACCAGAATTTCTCTGGGTGAACACTAATGCATAACTTTGCCTGTGGAAAGCTGCTAAATAAAAAGTTTACCAAATTACGCTCACAGACATGAACAGTTTTGCTTTCCTTTTCAGCCCATCTTTCAGTGATGAAATTAGAAAACTATTTGAAATGAACTTGTCCCATTATATAACATAATCAGTAAAACTGGATGTGGATTAAAAATATAATGCTAATAGTTCTTTACATTTGCTTATCTTTAATGTAAATATATGACCTTACTAATTACATAATTTTTTACTAAGGGATTAAATAGTCTTGTTATTTTTTTCATTGCTCCTGAAAACACAGTTAGATTGATAGGAAGACTTTTACTAGAGATTTGAAATCTGGCATTTTATTTTGTAGGCAGGAAAAGAAGGAGGTGTACTTCCTCTTTTTCATCTCTAGGCATCAATTAGACATTTCAAAATTTGAAGAGTTCAGAATGTAGTTTTGGTGTAGTCATCTAATTTTTATTTTTTACGAGGTTTTCTTGTGGTTAATCGCAGTAAAATGTTATTATAATTTAGTCTTTGATAGGCATTCTAACTCAGAACAGTTTTGTTATGTTAATTCTGAAATTAAAAATGGTTATGATGAATGAATCAATACAAAAACTACTAAATATCTGAAATGGCAAAGGCGATTAAAGCTGCCAAAATGGTATGGTGATGCAGTGTGAATGCATTCCCAGTGTATATGTTAAGTCAGCGGTCCCCAACCTTTTTGGTACCAGGGACCAGTTTCATGGAAGACAATTTTTTCATGGACTGTGGTGGGGAGGAGGGATTGTTTTAGAATGCTTCAAGTGCATTACATTTATTATTGTTCAGTCAAACCTCTCTGCTAATGATGATCTGTATTTGCAGCTGCTCCCTAATGCTGGCATCACTGCCTCAGCTCCATCCTCAGATCATCAGGCATTAGATTCCCATAAGGAGTGAGCAACCGAGATCCCTCACATGCACAGTTTACAGTAGGGTTCACGCTCTTATGAGAATCTAATGCTGTGGCTGATCTGATAGGAGTAGCAGCTTATGCGGTGATGCCAGCAATGGGGAGTGGCTATAAATACAGATGAAGCTTTGTTGTGTTGCCCATTGTTCACCTCCTTCTGTGTGGCCTAGGTCCTAACAGGCCATGGACTAGTACTGTTCTGCAGCTCAGGGGTTGGGAACTGCAGTGTTAAGTGATTTCATGGAATTATAAATGAAACATCTAATTGATCACATTTAAAAGCATGCACATTATGCTATTTTCCATGCTATTATCTGATTGCATGCATTTTTAAGCTATGGCAATGAATATTTTGAAATATATCTTTCTAATATACTGACTTTATTTTGTAGGTCGCAAGAAATAAAGCCTAATGAAAAAATAATTTTTTTTCAGTTTGCTGCTTAAGTTCATACAAGTTTTAAAAATAGATTTCCATAATCAGAAAATATGAGGATAACAGTAAAATATTTTCTCCTACTTCTAGTTAGTGGATAGGCTGTGAATGGTTTATTTGATTTATTTTTATTGCTATCAAATTGTTCTATAAAATAGGTGTAGGAAGAAACCAATAGCCATCATATCTAGGTTTTTAAAATCTACTTAAATAAATGTAAGGCTCACCTGTACATTCCTTATATCATCCCTATCCTGTGTTATGCTTTGGAATGATTTCATAATTCATGTTCATGGTTATTTTCTTTTTACTCAGAGTATAACTCAACTCTAGCCTATTTCCTGAAACACTGCAATCACTGATGGTTGCTAGCTTTATTTACTTAAATTCTACTGATATGTCTGAAGCCTAGACTTTCAAAAAACTTTTGACATTGAATGTTTTTGCATGAATGAGGCCAAATGTTTCTATGACATTTAAAATGTCGTGTTTCTCATTCACCTACTCTTTGTTAGAGCCTCCCAGTGGGTTTATAGGCCCATGCAAAAGAATTATCTCCACATCAGCCAGTACATTCAATTCTACAATATCAAACATAATCTTTATAGCACTCCTGGTAAGGGTATTCTAAAGTATTATGCAGTCTGTTTGTCAAATCAATTCACTGTCAGAAATAGTCAGGATCTTGATCCCATTCCTTTTGTCAACATCCTCACTAAGGGGAACTTATCTGAGGTAAGATAATGGTAACTGCATGTGCTCAGATGATCACGGGTCATGACAAATAAATGGGAATGTAATTTTCGAAAGTTAAACTAATTAATGAGTTATGAACAGGACTTAAAGGTCTAGACACATATTCTTTTCTGTGTGTATTAGCATTAATAAAACAGTACTTTGTCTTATTTAGTATAATTTTCTGAATAACTAAAAGCAATGTTAAATTTATTCACTACCTGACTTTTTATTCATTTCCACCCTTCCCATAGCATAAATTGGGTGATATACCATCTGACAGAATCATATATTCTATGTACTGTAATATATATTGCTTTGTATTTTATATTCTAAACATACTTTCTATATTATTCATTTTATACATGATTATCTGATTTTTAATTTTAAATAAAATTCTTGAAGACTGGAAGAGTAAATGACTATTACTGTGCATTTTTTTACATTATTTTTTTCAATTTCTCTACTCAATGTCCACTCCTTTGACAAAGATTATCTTCTTTTCCATTTCATATATTATTTTAATTTCTCAATCCTTCTGAAAATACTGTGTTCAAAATTTTAACTCTTGTACTTACTACAATGTCAAATTTCATTGTTCATCAAGCAGAAGTAGCAAGTAATAGGACAACTGAATGAGGCACAAAGAAGATATGTGGGTCTTTAGTGGAAAAGCTGACAAAAAGTGATGTGGGTGTCTTGTTACATCTGCATCAAAAGAGGCCTAGACAGTTTCTGATATTGAAGGGGATGTACAGAGAATCTTTCCCTGATCACAGACTGCTTAATAAATTTTAACCAGACTTAGGGGGAAAAAAAAGAATGAAATCTACAGGAAATAAGCCATTATAAACACCTGCCATTGATTCTGGAAACACACTTACTACATAGATAAGAATGTTGGGACAGAGAGGAGATACTGAAGAATGGGATGGCATCACTCACATCATCCTCTATTTTGGTGCCACCCTAGAAATGTTTTGGAGCTATCTCATGCCAACTTTATTCTCTATACTTGTTAAAATATACCTCATGCAGTTGCCTAAAGTCATGGAAGTTTACTAAGATTCCATGACAAGTAGGACTGGCTGCCAATCTCATGAGCATATTTCACGTAGATGATAACCTTGAGTCAAATAGCTCTACATTTTTGCACCACTTCATTTTGGTAGGAAATAGGTGGACTGAGAAGTGGACAAGAGTTGTATCAGGTACAGTGTACATACATTTCAAAATCCTACATGAAACAATTTCAAATTAAGTCTCAGTGTCATATAGTTCATGAAACTGTATGAAAATAGTATCAAGAGCCATCTGTATGTATCTAGACATTCTATAACAAATTATCTTCTTGGTAGTTTAAATCTCAAGTTAGCCTCAAGAATTTTAATACATTCTCATATGTCTATTAAGATAAAAAGTTACAGTGAAATAAAAACTAAAAAAAAAGACAAAAATTTGAATTTAAATGACAAGGCTGAAAATAGAAACTCATCACCTTGTCTTTCATAAGTCATATTTGTCTTACAGAGGAGAGCTGAAAATTTCAGAGTCAGCTGTAATTATGCCTTTCCTGCTGTCACTCAGTTGAAGTCATTGTTACGTGGTAAAGTATTATGGACTTTGAGTCAGACTAGTTGTTGATATGTGTGAATGAACCCAATTTCTGCTCTATCTTAAGACATATTTAGAATTAAGTACCAAAGTAGGCCAGAGGACACAGGTGGTTTGGAGACTTAGAAACAGATTCATCTCCTGAGGCAGTGAAGGGACTGGCAGGACAGACCCCTCTGTAGCACTGTGGTCCAAGGTGCAAACAGAACACAATATCGGAGTGTTGTCAGGGTGGAAGTTGGCGGCTGGTATTGGTAAATTTGTAAAAAGTCGAGATGAGATATTGAGAGGCAACCAGCAGGCAGAGCCCTGCAGTGGGAAGTCCAGGGGGTGCAAGACCAGATTATAGAAGCAGGAAAACAGAATTTCAAAGGTAGTCTGTTAGGAGATAGCAAGGCCTCATTCTTGACTGGGATGCTGAGGAAAGGTGTCACGTATGATAGGGAGCTTGGCAAAACAAAGACTGGATTCTAGACCTTTATGCCTTTGTCAATACAGATTGTCAAGACAGAAATTCATACATACAGAAATAAAGAAAAACAGTAATGCAAAGCCATACGTGGATTAATTATCTGATGAGATAGCTTCATGCCAATGGCAGTTGTCACTCTGCCTTGTGTTAAACATAGTCCTTTATGATAAATATAGTCCCTTACGTTTATCAGGTCCAATTTTCCCTGGAAACTGAGATAGAGCTATATAAGGGGAAGATGGAAAACCTGGAATTTGGAGGATTTTATAAAGGTCTAAATTGTCCTCAGGGACAAAATGGATAAGATAATGCTCCAACTTAACCTTTCATAATTGTGAAAATGTCAAAATTTTAATGTGTTCCACATATGATTCTTCACTCACATTGTCTTGTGGTAAATACTGCTAGATATTTTTTTTAATTTTTTAGGCTATATCAGATATTAAACTGATAGGAACAAATACTACATTTGATCTCAGCCAAAAGACCGAGAGGCAGTGGATTTTCATCAACGTCTATTTTCCCCTTCTTCTGAGTTTATCAGTACATTGAGTTTCCATCCCTCCTCTGCAGTTTTGTGTACTGGCAATGGAACAGGTGAAGAAGTGACAGGTGCCACTTCTGCATAAAGAATTTAAGAAACAGATATTCCTCCTCCAGGATCTGTCTCCTACTATTAGGAGCATGTGGATGGTAACCAGATTCTAAGAGGTAGTGGGTGGAAGGAGCCTACGTCTCTGAATCACTGTATGTAAAGCAGCCACATACCCAGAGTAAACCATGGATATATGATCAGGAAAGAAACTTCTACTTCTTCTGATGCACATTTGTATCTGTTAGAGTGGTTTCGGCACACTTAAATCAAGCTCTTCATACCTTACACTCGAGCTTTAATACAATTTTCTGTTATTACCTTTCTATTCTATTTTTCCAAAGTACAGTATCTTCTGTTATCACAGCTCACTACACCAGCTTTCTCTTCAATAAATTGCGTCTGTTTACTACTCAGTCTCATAATCACTACTGATTATTGCTATATTTTATATTATTTTGTATGTTGTATTATACTGGTTTACTTATTATTTTGTGTTATTTTTGCTATATTTTATTTATACATATAAAAAATTGAAAAGATATTTGACTTCTCAAATCATATATTCATGTGTTATCACTTCATTATTAATGAAGCTATATATGTGAGTAGATATAGAAATATCTATCTATATAAATATATCTCAAGGAAGATAAATATTACACTAATGATGGTGTTAATGATACATTTTCAACTGTAACTGGAATTTACTGAGTGTGGCTGTGACTCTGCCCCTTTCCCCAGAAATTATTTAATGCATTTTCAGATAATATGCCTCTTCTACACTCCTTACAAATAAAAAGATAAACATGCAAATGGAAACAGTCATTTTTATTCAGTTATTCTTCATGATTCTGATCAACATTTATTCAAAATGCTCTTTTTTAATGTTCTATTTTTTACTTCAACTTTCAACAATATTTATAAAACTCAAGAGGAAAAGGGAGGAAGATATATTTACTCATGGCCTTCCCTTTTCATTGTATTTTCTTCCTTCTTAGTATTTCAAAGTTTCTTTTTTATCATTTTCTTTCTGTTTGGAGACATTCCTTTAACTGTTTTGTTTTGTTTTGTTTTGTTCTGGTAGTTTTTCTTTTTAAAATTTTATTTCAATCGATTTGGGAGGTACAATTTTTTTTTTTTTGTTACATGGATGAACTGCATAGTGGTGAAATCTGGGCTTTTAGTGTACCCATCACCTACACAGTATACATTGTATTCAATAGATAATTTTTCATTCCTCACCCCCTTCGCACCCTCTTCTCTTCTGAGTCTCCAATACCCATTATACCACCCTGTGTGACCAGGCATAACAATAGCTTAGCTCTTACTTATAAGTGAAAACATTTGGTATTTGTTTTTCTGTTCCTGAGATACATCACCTAGAATAATGGCCTCCAGTTCCATCCAACTTGCAGCAAAAGACAAAATATTCTTTTATTTAGTTTTCTTCTGATGTCATTTAAAATTTACCTCTGCCAGTTATCAAATTAAAGAATTCCTTAAAAAATGGTATTCTATAAGACACATATTAAGTTTCTATAGTGGTTTAGAAAGCAGAATGCTAATTATTGCTTACAAGTATTTTATATCACAGACATCACTTTCAGCTCCCCTGTGTATGAGACTGAAAAAGCCTTCATTTAGACAACCATTCAACTTTGACAGCACATGTCTTATAACCGGAAGATACGCAATAGGAAACGTATCTTTTCAAGACTCAAAACAATAAATATCTTAAAGTATTGAATACAGACATAAGTTGTTAAATGCCTGTTCCTTTCTAATCAAAGAGGCATTTAAACAGTGATATCTGAGACAGAGGTCCAAAGGACACTATGATGATCTTTCCTACTATGGCTCTAATCTCATTCTCTCTAGTATATATCATAGAACCATTGTATCTTGACTATATTCCTTTAACTCCAAGGAGACATGCTTCTACAGAAATATAACGTAATTATATATGTTATTGGCAACTGATACAAGAAATGGCCACATAAAACCTATTTTTATTCTTTATGTAATTGCTCCTAAGGATATTGCAAAACATCCTTTACAGAGAAATCAATGTCACAAAATTCAGTTAGCAATTTGGAAAAAAACATTTTCTCCCTACAAATAATGAGGCCTGCCTGGTAACTCACATTTCTAGTTTTCCTTGTTTGCCAGTGTTCTCAGGATACATTATTTCTTAATTATAAAAATGTAACATATATCTAGAATTCCAATTCAGTATTTTTCTTTGTATTGCTAATATTATTTTGCATATTCTATTGAATTTTTGTCATTTCATATGCTTTTGTTTCTGTATTATGTATTTTTCAATTTTACGGTATAGATTTTCAAATGATTAACAATATTTATAAATTTATCATCATCTTAGAAAATATTAAATAAAGGATTGAAATATTTATGGAGAGATTAATATATTGATATATAATATATATTTATACAGACAGATATAGATATAATTGAACACAATTATATAAATATAGTAATGTGCCTCTTAAGAATGGATACACAATATGAGAAATGCATTTTTAGGTGATTTCATTGTGTGCAAACATCATAGAGTGTACTTACACAATCCTACATGGTATAGCCTATTATGCACCTAGATTGTATGGTACAGTTTATTGGTCCTATGCTACAAACCTTTATAGCATATTACTGTACTGAGTACTGTAGGCAGTTGTAATACAGTGATAAGTATATGTGTCTAAACATACCTAAACATGAAAAGGTACAGTAAAATTGTGCTATAAAAGATCAAAAAAATGATACACTTGTATAAGGCACTTATCATGAATTAAACTCACAGGACTGGAAATTGTTCTGTGTGAGTCAGTGAGTGGTGAGTGAATATGAAAGCCTAGGACACTATGGTACACTACTGTAGACTTTATAAGCACTGTAAACTTAGGCTACAATAAATTTATAAAAAATTGTTTTCAATCCTCCATTAAGGTAGGCTTACTGTAACTTCTTTATAAACTTTTAAACTTTTTTGACTGATTCTTGTAATAAGATCCAGCTTAAAATCATATTTTACAGCTGTACAAAATATTTTCTTTCTATCTTTATTCTATAAGCTTTTTTTCTATCCTTATTTTTTTTAAATTTTTAATTTTTTTGTTGAAAACTCAGAAGCAAACACACACGTTAGCCTAGGGCTACACAGGATCGGTACCATCAATACCACTGTCTTCCACCTCCACGTCTTGTCTCACTGGAAGATCTGTAGGGCCAATAACACACATGGCATTGTCATCTCCTACAACAACAATGTCTTCTGGAATACCTCCTGAAAGACCTCCTGAGACTGTTTTTAACTTAACTTTTTTTTATAAGTAGAATGAGTACACTTTAAAATAAGAGTAAAAAGCATAGTACAGTATAGTAAATACATAAACTGGTAATGTAGTCATTTATTTTATTTTTCAAGTATTATATACTGTACGTAATTGTATGTTCTATACTTTTATATGACTGGTGCTGTAGGTTTGTTTACACCAGCATTAGCAAAACACACAAGTGATATGTTGTGTTATTACGGTAAGATCACCTCACTAGGTGATAGGAATTTTTCAGCTCCATTATAATCTCAGAATATCACCATCTTATATGTGGTCCGTGGTTAACCAAAACATTGTTATGTGGCACATGACTGTAATGGTTTTCACCAAAGTAGGTTTGTGAAGTTTTATTTTTAGCTTTATTCATGTAATATTAACACAGGATAATTTTTAATATGTTAAATTCATTTCCACTGATTCCATTACACTTCATCTCATGAATGAATTATTTTTATTATAGAAATTTCTAGACCATTTGTATATTTAGCCTCCTTCAATTTTGTGATATATGACATGTAGTAATGAATATTAAAAATTATTTTATATTAAAAGTATAAATTCATATTCCAAGGATTAATGTCTTAGAGTTACCACCTCACCATATTTTCAACAACTTTAATTATTACAATTTAAAGAAATTAACTTGATAGTTCAAAATACTTCATTGATCTTTTGAATAATATTTTGCCAACTACTTGTGACATTGCGTGTACCTTTAGATGCGGCTGTCTCATGTCTGCTTCTGTGAATCCCTATGCACTGTCATTTTTATTTGAGTTTTGCTCTTATGGTTTTTAATTTACAAACATATTTGTATATTAGGGAAATCAATTGTTTCTCATATTTATTATAAATACTTTCAAGCTAGTAATTTATATCAAAATGTTTATATTGCTTTCCATGCAACAATGTTTGCATATTTAAATATATTAATTATGTTTATTCTATTGTCAGCTCAAAAGTTTCCTCTGCCTTGAAACTCTTCCAAGATATCCCAACTTACAATATTTGATTGAATTCATTATAAACATTATACCTTATTTAATGGTTATACTGTTTTATAACTCTTCATGGTTTTATATATTTTATCTTATTTTATTTATATTTAATATTTAGACATCGATTCTACAATTGAATATTTAATTTTCTTTAGTGTATAGATTATTTATTACTATATTGTTTTATTATTATATTTTATCTCTTTCATGGTGACTAGCACATGACCTTGCCCATGCAGTTATTTAGAATTTATGAGAGTATTTCCCTCATTGTTTACATACGGTAGGTGAATATAGATATTTTATACACAAAGTTTTCTTTTAAAAACTCTCCATTTTTTTTTTTTTTTTTTTTTTTGAGACTGAGTCTCACTCTCTTGCCTGGGGCGAGTGCGGTGGCGTCAGCCTAGCTCACAGCAACCTCGAACTCTCGGGCTCAAGCAATCCTACTGTCTCAGCCTCCCAAGTAGCTGGGACTACAGGCATGCGCCACCATGCCTGGCTAATTTTTTCTATATATATTTTTAGCTGTCCAATTAATTTCTTTCTATTTTCGGTAGAGACGGGGTCTCGCTCTTGCTCAGGCTGGTCTCGAACTCCTGAGCTCAGAAGGATCTGCCCGCCTCGACCTCCCAGAATGCTAGGATTACAGGTGTGAGCCACCGCGCCCGGCCCCTATTATTTTTATATTATTCTTGCATGACATTATCTGGTTCAATGTCTTTCTTTGTTTCTATACAAATATATCTGTAGTTGCATTTTACTTTTAAACAATTAGAGATATGATATGCTTTAAAAATGATTTAGTGTTATCCTTAAACATGTGTTACCTTGCTTAGGCCATTACTTGAACAATAAGAGAATAGTGGACTTTGCCAAGATAAAATATTGAGTGTAAACTTTATACTAAATGAAATGAAATAAATATCAGTAATGAAATTAGAGCTTAGAACTTAAATCCTCTAAGGGCGATTTTGTGAATCTGTGCAATTAATTCTATTTATGAAACTTTGTTGCTTTATACTGAAAACAAAATTTGAAACTTTCAAGGTTCAGTAAATAAACCTCGAGGGTAATTACATATGCAATGTATGCTTACGGTGCAATAGTATAACTTTTTCTTTTTATTAAGATCTCTGTTTTCCTCTAGGGTACTTTTGATTGAGATATCTCTCTCCTTGGGAGTAGGGGGAGTACTTTCCTGCTATAGAAAACCTATCTCTTCAACACTGGCTCTTTGTCAAAACCAAGTAAGAAATTTAGCTATTAAAATTAAATAATACATTTGAAAGAAAAAATTAATACTGTCACCAGTAGATTATGTTTAAAGAGCCTCTCCAGTCCTGAAAAATATTATTAGATGACTCTAATGACTTTGATCAGTGTTCTTTTTGATTAAATTTGAAGTGAATCACCTCAATTTTTAATATTTCTTGATTCTGTACCTATTCCCTTCATTCCTGGGAAAAGTAGGAGGCGTAGGGGCAAACATCTAAGATTTTATACAAATTTTAAAAATACTAACTGATAAAGCTGTTTTTGGAAGTGAAAGTCCTACCCTTAATATATAGGATTTGTTTGAGGCTATAGATCATACTTTCAATTACCAAAATTAGTTCTAATGTTCAATAGTACACTAGGGAAATTATAGTTAACAATAATTTATTGTATATTTAAAAATATCTAGAGGAGAAAAATTTTAATATTCTCAACACAAAGAAATGATAAATGTTTGATCTGATGGATATCCCAGTTACCCTGATTTGATCATTACATATTATATACAGGTATCAAAATATCACATATACTCCCAAAATTTGTACAACTATTATATGCCAATAAAAATGTAAACTCTTCTACTGCTGTGAGATTGGGAAGACAGTCGTCCAAAGTTTTTTTCTTTGTTTTCATTTTTCTTTTTCCTTTAGGGCTTTAGTGGAAAATATGCAGAGACTAACAATTACCTTTAAAGATTATCTGTAGTGTTGCAGAATAACACCAAGTAGAAAAAGAAAGCTGAATTAATAGTCTGGAAAACGGACTACATGGTTTATCAGTATAGAATAAATAGGCTGGTCACAATTGCTTTCTTACCCATCATCCACCCCCTCCTTTGTTCATCCTAAAAGCACACAAATGAATTTCAGAAGCCTATGCTTCTACGATATAATGCATGGCTCATTAGAATCACATATCATAATTGGCTCTTGAGTGGGTCTCAGTTATGAAATCCATTCATAATCAAATCCTAGTTTCTTTGCCAGTGATTATTTTAAGAAATTAGATGAAAGTAAAACAACAACCAATTGGTCCAGTCATGAGTACATGACATAGCTGTCTTAATCAGACTACAGGAATGAGTTTCATTTCTTCACTTATGGTTCTAGGAGGAATCTTGTCTTCTGTTTGAGACAGAGTAAAAACAAGGCCAACATTCAGAAGTGAGTAGAATTAAGTGGGTCACAGAGAAACGGAGCAGAGCTTTGTTTTCCCTGTGCCTCCTCTGGATTCTATGCAAGCTGATTGATTATATAAGTCAGTGTTCTCTAGAAAAACATAACCAGTAGAAGATAGCTTAGATACATATATAGATAGATATAGAATGCAGAGAGAGAGAAAGAGGCAGAGAAAGTTATTTTGAAGAATTGGTTCATGCGATGTCAATGTTCATGCAATGTCAAGCCAGGTGGAGACACAGGGAAGAGTTGATGTTGCAGTTTTGAGTCCGTAGGCCATGTGAAGGTAGCACTTCTAATGTCCTTGTTGGGACATCACACTTTCCTCTTAAGGCCTTTGACTGATTGAATGAGGTCCATCCACATTATGAAGAATAATTTGCTTTACTTAAAGTCTACTGATTTAAAAGTTAATCATATCTGAAAAATACCTTCATGGCAAAATCTTGACTGACGTTTGACTAAAAAACTGGATACTATAGCCTAGACAAATTAACACATGAAATTAAGCATCACAGTGACTATTTTTTATTTTTAAGCCACTTCGAGTTGGAATTTCTGATATTCCCAAAAATGTCCTGACTGTTACCATGGACAAGCAGGAGAAAAACTGGAGAAGCAAGCAATAGTAAAAATAGATGAACAAATATGAGACAAAATGTTTCTTTTTATTTTAGTTTAAAAAATATACATACTTATGGGAGAACAATCATCCTGACTCTGTTTCTGGAAAAATCCCTCTGGTAGAACTTGATGCTACAGGATGACTGAAATATAGTTTATAATGAAATAGCTGTACCTTGTCTCCTTACAAACCAATGATCTCAGATTAAGGACAGGAGAATAATAAGATTATATCTCTCAGGTATAAAACTGGCCTAAGGAATGACTTCGGTATTGTTAACA
>RJWJ010025599.1:0-23740 GCA_004363605.1 Indri indri | reverse complement strand
TGGAACGGCGGTGGAATCCGAGTACAGAAGCAGAGGGTGGAACGGCGGTGGAATCCGAGTTATAGAAGCAGAGGCTGGAACGACGGTGGAATCCGAGTATAGAAGCAGAGGGTGGAACGGCGGTGGAATCCGAGTATAGAAGCAGAGGGTGGAACGGCGGTGGAATCCGAGCGCGGAAGCAGAGGCTGGAATGTGGGTTACCAGGGGCTTGGTGAGGGGGGATGTTGATTGCAGGACACAAAATTTCAGTTAGGAGGAATAAGTTTAAGAGATCTACTGTACAGCACGGTGACTATAGTTAATTACGTATTGTATTCTTGCAAATCCCTGAGAGCAGATTTTAAATGTTCTCACCATAAAAAATGGTAAGTATGTGAGGTAATGCATATGTTAATTAGCTCAATTTAGCCATTCCCCAATGTATACCTACGTCAAAACATCATGTTGTACATCACAAATATATATAATGTTTTTTAAAAAGAGCACCTGCATGGGTGGGCCTGGTCTAATCAGTTTAGCTCTTTAAAGGGTGATGCTGGCCCGGAAGAAAGCACACTGCCACGCTGGAAAAGAAGGGGGCCATGTGGCAAGGCCCGAGATGGCCTCTATGAGCTGGGCGGGGTCTCCAGCCAACAGCTAGCGAGAACATGGGGACCTCAGTGATCTGACTGAGGGAATTGTCAACAACTGGTGGGCATCACAGTCCCTGCTGATACACTGATTTTCAGTATGGTGAGACCAAGGACTCAGCTAATCTGTACCTAGACTCTGGACCATGGATGCTGAGAGATAATAAGTTTTGGATGTTTTAAGCTGTCAAGTGTACAGTAATTTGTCACAGAGCAACAGGAAACTGAAATACCTGTGTATCAAAAGACCCTGAGTGATCTGGACAAAGGTTCCAGCCAGGCTCCAACAGCTAAAACCTGCTTTGTCCCCAGGGGGATCTGAAAGAAATCAGAGGCTAAAGTGGAAAATGAAAATATACCTTGTGGATTAGAGACATCCAGTAAACTCTTTCTTATCCCAAATCCATACAGGATAAATCAGCGTCTATTACATTAACAATACCCCAAATTTTCTATGCCTTGGACCTCCTTTCCAAATGTTAGCCTCGTCTACTAATTTACAGCCTGAAGACAAGCAAGAGTGTTGAGCCAAAGTTAACAAGATACTTTCATTTGTAAAATTCATACCATGAGTTAGTTGTCTTTTTATTTCCATCTAATAGCAGAAACCCAATTTTGTTTTCTTCTTTTTTTTAAGGGTCTCACTGTGTTGCCCAGGCTAGAGTGCAGTGGCGTGATCACAGCTCACTGCAGCCTCCAACTACTGGACTCAAGTGATCCTCCTGCCTCAGCCCCCTGAGTAGCTGGGACTATAGGTGTGCATTATCACACCCAGCTAATTTTTAAATTTTTTTTAGAGATGGGGTCTCACTATGTTGCCCAGTCTGATGTTATTTCTTTTCTTTTCTTTTTTTTTTTCGAGACAGTCTCACTCTGTCACCCCGGGTAGAGTGCAGTGGTGCTGTAGCTCACAGCAACCTCAAACTCCTGGGCTCAAGCAATCCTCTTGCTTCAGCCTCCCGAGTAACTGGGACTATAGGTATGTGCCACAACGCCCGACTAATTTTTCTATTTTTAGTAGAGACAAGGTCTCATTCTTGTTCAGGCTGGGCTCGTACTCCTGAGCTCGAGCAATCCTCCTGCCTCGGCCTCCCAGAGTGCTAGGATTATATAGGCTTGTGCCATGTCACCTGGCCCTGATGTTATTTCTAATTGAGTAACAATTAGGAATGACTGAAAATGGTTCTAAACCTTGTTGCTCTGTAACTGAAAAACAAAACCAACTTACATTAAAATAAACTCCCTTTTGCTTAAGCAGCCAAAGATTAGAAATGACCTAAAACGTCCATCAATAAAGACCTGATAAAGTAAATTATGACACATTTAATACTCTGAAATAATTTGCGATCATTAAAAAGAGGCAATGATATATCTGATGTACAATCATTTCCAAGATATAGTAGAAAACTACATAAAGAGGTAGAATAGTGTTTATGGTATGTGATCATTTGTGTATGAGTTATATACACCTGCACATGGATAAATATCTAGAGACAGGGACACAAATGTTAAGCTAAGAAATGTAAGTGGAAGAACTACTTTGTACTGTTTACCTTTTGTTTCTTTTGAATTTTTTACCATGTGCATGCATGTATAACCTGTTTTTTTAAATATGAATTTTTAAAAAAGAAACAAGCCAACATCAGGAAAATCTATGCTTTTAAAAAATATATATAAACTGGCTTCAAAACCTTAAACATAAGTTACTGATCTTGTTCTATTAAATTATTTAGATGACTATAAGAAAACAAAAAGTCTCTCCTGTAGATGCTAGTGATTCATCCGAGAAATCTGGATGTCCCCAGAAAGTTCACATACATTTATGTGCAAGGGAGGGCTCAAGAGCCCCTAAGGAAGTCTCTGTTAGCCAGCAGAAGGGCTTGGGGGACTAACACCTAGCTAACACTGGCATCTGGGGCTGGACCGCAGGACAAGACACACGGGCTCTGCGAGAGTGAGCTTCTCAACCTCCGGTCCCTCTGTCACCTGGTTTGTGGACACTGACTGGGAGTTCCACCATGCCACATGTCACCCATGTCCTAGGACACTAAATGAAGTGTCAACACAGCAAGCTGAAAAGCCCCCAGGCCAGATGAAAGATTTCACCATGGAAAGGAAAAGACCTAGAGCTCACGTAACCTAAGGAGACGCTTGGAGCCAAAGCGCAGAAAGTTTCTTTTGGAAGTTGTAGAAAGACATCCATCCCAAGATTTACATCCTTGTATAAAATATTCTATAAAACATTCTTATTAGCCCTCCATAATCCCTAAATGAAATGATAAATTAATTCATTTCCTTATTTCTGAGTGTTATGGGTTGAATTGTAGTCCCCCCAAAAGATATGTAGAAGTCCCGGCCCACAATACCTCAGAATATACCTTATTTGGAAATGGGGTCACTGCAGATGTAACTAGTTAAGATGACGTCATACTGGAGTAGGGGTCCCGAATCCAATGACTGATGTCCTTAAAAGCAAAGGAAAACCTGGACGAAGACACATGCATAGAAGAAAGGTGACGTGAAGACACAAGGAAGATGGCCTATGGTGATGGAAGCAGAGACAGGAGTGGGGACTCTACAAGAACCAAATGCCAGGCTGTAATACGTATGCAAACACCGGAAGCTGGAAGGGTCACGGAAGGGTTCTCCTCTATAGGTTTTGGAGAGAGCACAGCCCTGCTGATGCTTGATCTTGGACTTCCAGCCTCCAGAACAGTGAGACAATGAATTTCTGCTGTTAAGCCACTCACTTTGTAGCACTTTGTTACAGCAGCCCTAAGAAGCTAATATACTGACAAAGTATACGTAAGTACGTAAGTCTTCCCTAACCCATTGCTTAAACAGATACAATGAAAATGAAAAAGGTACTCAACTTCATTAACGGTCAGAGAAATGCAAATTAAAACAATGACAAACGTATCATACCCACTCGAAAGGCTAAAGTCCAACGATGACAACACCAAAGTGGGTGAGGGCACAGGGCAACCGGAGCTCTTGGACTCAGCTGGTGGCTGTGTGAAACAGTAGAGCCGCTTTGGCGGTTCTCATTAAAATAAGGGTACGTCTACCTTGTGACCCCGCAATTCCACTCCTAGGAATTTACCCAAGAAATGAAAATACACTCAAAAGATGATTTGTCTTAAAAAAAGAAAAAGGAAAACATACATCCACAAAAGGACACATACAAGAATGTTCACAGCAATCTCACAATAGCCAAGAAGCAGAAACAACCACACAACCCAAAAGCCCACCATCAGGAGACCGGACGCGCAGACCGCGGCGTATTCACACAGTAATTTCCTGCTCCAAGACAAAAAGGCACAGCCTGTAGGTTCATGAGACAATATGGGTGAATCTCAAAAGCACTCAATTAAGCAAAAGAAGCCAGTCTCAACAAAACATATACTGCTTGACTCCCTTAAATAAATTATAAGGACAGACGACACCAAGGTGACGGAAGTCGGGGAAGGTGGGGAGCGGTGCTCGGTGCCTGGAGAGGGACACGGCGGGGCAGTGTGGAGGGAAACATCTAGACCTTGTTTTGGGTGCAGGTTACATGGACATAACTTTCAAAACTCACTGAACTGAACGTTTAAAATGTTCTACCTCAATTAAAAGGGAGGGAAGGTCCCACAGAACAATTGAGTCAGGCAAAAATCATCGATGGACACAATTTGGTAAAAGCTGACGGGGAAGAGGACAATTGCTTGATGCCAGGGGAAAAACCTCCCTGTACCAGGCAGTCACCACCTCACCCAAGTGACTGACCATAAGGACACTCCCAGAGGATGACGGTTAGGTTCCTTCTGATATGATGCAACAGGACAGGCAGCACCTCCCACGAAATAGCCTTGCCAAAAATGGATGGCCTGAACATAACCAAGCCTCTGGACTGAACTTCCAGCATACAGAAGATACAGAGAACAGAGGAAAAGCCAAGTGATACCGAGAAAAAAATCAGACAAATCCAGACATAGGATATTCTACAAGGCTTGGACTCAAAGTCAGCATCATGAGGGGTAAAAAAGAGGTAAGAAGACTGTTTTAAATTAAAAGAAATTAAAGAAACATAAAAACCAAATGCAATGCATAAACTTTAATTATAATAAATTCTGGTTCAAAAAGAAAAAGCACCAGGTGCAGCGGTACATGCCTATAGTCCCAGCTACCGAGGGGGCTGAGGCAGGAGGATCACTTGAGCCCAGGAGTTTGAAAGCCAGCAATATAACGAGATCCTGCTGCTTTCAAAAAAAGCAGGCAATAAAAGCATTCTTGGGACAACTGGGGAAATTCAAATATTAAAACTAGGTATTAGATATTATAGATTTATTAATTTTTAAGGTATGATAATTGATATCATAATTATGTAGAGTGTTGCTATTCTTAAGAGATGCTTGCTAAGGTATTTAAAAGTAAGATATCATGAACTCTACAACTTACCTTCAGGGTAAAATGAGTAAAACATATTTACACTGACACATGTATAAGTTTAAAGAAAAAAAGTAAAGTGTTAATTGTTGAATCTAGATACAGGATATATGTGTGTTCACTGTACTACTTCAAATTTCTTTATATTTAAAATGTTTCATAATAAAAAAGCTAGAATACAGCCAGGTGTGGTGGCTCCTGCCTGTAATCCTAGCACTCTGGGAGGCTGAGATGGGAGGATCACTTGAGGTCAGGAGTTTGAGACCAGCCTGAACAAGAGTGAGACCCTGTCTCCACCAAAAAATAGAAAAAATTAGCTGGGCATGGTGGTGCACACCTGTAGTACCAGCTACTCAGGAGGCTGAGGCAGGAGGATCACTTGAGCCTCAGGAGTTTGAGGTTGCTGTGAGCTAGGCTGACGCCACTGCACTCTAGCCCGGGCAACAGAGCGAGACTCTGTCCCCAAAAGAAAAAAAAAAAACAAGAAAAAAAAAATCCCACAAAAAACCTCAAACATAATAAAATAAAAAGGGGCCTGAATGCAGTGTGGTACCCGAATAGGATCCCAGAAAAGAAAAATGACATTAGTGGGAAAACTGGTGGAATCCGAATAAAGCCTGTGGTGTAGTTAATATTACTGCACTGACATTAATTTCCTGGTTTTGACAAATGCACCACGGTTATGTAAGATGTTAACATTCAGGGGACGCTGGATGAAGGGAACCCCCATACTATGTCTGCAAAATTTCACGTAAATCTATTATTTCAAAATAAAAAGTTCTGTAAAAGGGGGCAACCAGTATGTAGAAACTAGAAATTTTTATTGTCTTTTAATATGCACATAACCGAACAACTTCAAGGTCCAACGTTCATAACAATGACTTTCTACAAATGTCTGGCTCGGCACAGACTCCAAAGGTGAAAAGGTTTCCACAGGACCATGTATCAGACAGAGGGAGCCACTTCTGTTCCCACGGCCTGGACATCGCGCTGCAGGCCAGGGAGGAGCCGTGGTCCTTGGAGGAGGCTGAAGTCACCATCTGGGCAGCAGCCACCTTGTTCTCCAGGCTCAGTGGAGTTTAGTTCAGCAGAGACACGTGTTGAGCTGCCCACTTGTGTGGCGCCGACTGCAAAGGAACTGCCGAGAGGAGGAACACAGCAGTGTTAATTCATGTCCAAGCACCCGGCTCGACCTACGTCCCCTCGCCACACCAACCAGCCCTTACATGCAGGATTGGGTTAACCACGTTGCAGCACTAACAGACAGATTTCTCTGCAATTCTTGGAGAGGGTAAAAGATTTTCATTTGTATTATCTCATTTAATCCTGGGGATAGCCCTTATTTTACAGAGGACATATACCTGGGACATATACCTCACCCCCACTTCAGTGAGTCTCAAACACTCGTTACTTGAGACAGTCCTTCTATAAAAGCAGATCGTGGTGCCTCTTCCCTCCAGGTACCCAAATACTCGACTTCCTCCAAGGCCAGATCTTCCATTAGGCTTCTGTGACTTCCCCCAGACCCACACTAACTGCGATCTCTCCTTCCTGCTGAACTTCTACAGCCCTTACACCGCAACGAATCAGAACAGGTGAGTGATGTGAAAATGCTTTTGACCTCTGGTCAAAGGCAAGCTGTGGATGAGAGGACATGGTTGAAATCCAAGCAAAAATCTAAGTTTTTTTTTTTGAAAGAAACATCAACTTGATAACATTTACGTGCCACTGGGACTGTGTGGTGGTTAAGAGCACAGGCCGTGGGGTCACACGGCCAGTGTGCAGTCTCGGTGCCACCGGGCACTATCGCGTGACCTTGGGCCGGTTAACACTCTCCGTGCCTTAGTGATTCATTGGGACAGTGGAGGTGCTGGCAGTACCTAGCTCGCAGGGTTGTTACAAGGACTAACTGGAACAATTCCAATGCCTGGCCCATAATGAGAACTTAACACATGCTGTTATGGGTGCACCTGGCACAGGAATGCTTCTTGTTTCCTTTTTGGTTTTTTAAAAAAGTTTCTCCCAAATATTAGTCCTAGAATTGGGGGGCTGAGAGGGTCCTCAGAAATCAGGGAGGCCCATCTTAGGGGTAAGGAAAGTTCTTCAAATTTCCCAAAAGGTGGTTATTTCCCTCCAGTCTGTCAGATGAGGCTCTTGAGAAACAGACAGATTATCTGGGTCCCCAGGAGAGCGAGAGTCGCTGGCCTATGTTTGTTTCATGTCTTGCCACCATTTTGTAAATGTACTTTCTTTATCCACAACCACAACAACATATGCCTCACAGAAGCATGTTTGACTAAAAAATAGAGGACTCAAACTTTAAAATGGCATTAAGTATCATGAAAAATGTCACTTGCATGAAGAACAGAGGGGACAAAGGGCCACTTTCCTAACAGCTGGGGCTTTAGCCTCAAATCTCAAAACAGAACTCAAGGGAACTAAGACAAACCCTGGGCAGTATCTTCACCTAGGCTTAGTAGGCCTGGATGACTAGAAATCCCTGACTAGAGGTCAGCACAATGGCCCACCCAGCCATGCTCCACCCCAAGCCAGAATGCAGTCGCAGCTGTTACCCACCGCCCTGGGAGAACAGCCAGGGGTGGTCTGCTCTTGTGCCTCAGGGTGTGGGGGCAGCCGGAAGGCCGCTGGCCTCATCTGCCACAGCCATACAAGAGGGAAGGCAGCATCTGAGAAGATAAGAGCTGGCCAGGTCTGCAACGGGAAGGAAGACAGAGAGCCTCTATCCTTGTGCACGCTCTGACCCAGGGCCGGGTATCAGTCAGTACCTTAAATATGGCAGAGCAGAGCCCTGTCCTCCTCCCAGGCAGGGAAGGAGCTGTGTGCCTCCCTGAGCCAAGCAGAAATGGAGCACGCACACCTCCAAAGCATTTAGAGAGTCACAGGTACACGATTAAGTGACATTCAACCTCGTCAGAAGACACTCCCTTTGCTAGCCTCTTGCAATCCTTCTGAATAAGTCCAGGGGAGAATTTCCAGTAGTGTCGGCATGACATTAACACCTCCTTGATCCTTAGTAATCCTCATTTTTAACCAGGAGAGAGCAAACCGTAAGGTTTAGGCTTAAGAGACTGAGGCAGGCAATAGTATCTGGCAGAAATTTAGTAACACTGTTTTGCGTTCTTTTTTTTAATGGTTACCTTTTATTTTAGAGCAAATGACAAAGATATCCATTTATGAAAGAGATATAATATTTCCTTTTTTGTTTTAAGAGACACTGTCTCACTCTGTCATCCAGGCTGGAGTGCAGTGGCACGATCACAGCTCACTATAACCTCAAACTCCTGGGCTCAAGCGATCTTCCTGCCCCAGCCTTCCAAAGTGCTAGGATTACAGATGCATGCCACCACACCCAGCCAATATTTCCTTTTTTAAGTGCATATGTGACTTTAAAAAAGAGGAGAGAGGCCAGGCGCGGTGGCTCACGCCTGTAATCCTAGCACTCTGGGAGGCCGAGGCAGGCGGATTGTTTGACCTCAGGAGTTCGAGACCAGCCTGAGCAAGAGTGAGACCCCGTCTCTACTAAAAATAGAAAGAAATTAATCAGACAACTAAAAAGATATATAGAAAAAAATTAGCCGGGCATGATGGCGCATGCCTGTAGTCCTGGCTGCTTGGGGGGCTGAGGCAGAAGGATTGCTTGAGCCCAGGAGTTTGAGGTTGCTGTGAGCTAGGCTGACGCCACGGCACTCTAGCCCGGGCAACAGAGTGAGACTGTGTCTCAAAAAAAAAAAAAAAAAAAGAGGAGAGAGAGGAGAAAAAACTAAGAAATAATAGATTCCTACGTGGTAAAAACATCACACACCTCCCTACCTATTGCCACAGCTTCTTAACACCCCCAACAGCCTAGAACTGTGCTGTCCATTATGGTAGCCACTATCCACATGACTATGGTCATTTAAATTAAATAAAATTAGAAATTCAGTTCCTCAGTCATATTCACCACCTTTTAAGTGCTCAATAGCCACATGTAGCTAATGGCTACTGCACTGGACAGCACAACTATAAAACATTTCCATCATCATAGAAAGTTCCATTGGACATGACTAGCCTAGAATGCACTCCCAGCTCTCCTGGCCACTCACCTGGTGGTGGTGCTAAAAGGCCTGGCTTCTCCCCCAGTAGTGGAAGCTTGGCAGGCTTGGGAGGGGCCATCCCAAAGAAGCTGGCCTCTGGGAGGGGTCCGCTGGAAGCAGGAGGAGGAGGAAACAGACCTTTGGTGTTGACCAATCCTGTAGAGAACCAAAACAAAAACATACACAGAAAGACACATGATGAACCCAGTTCTAGCTGTTCTGTCTTCATCTGTAGAGAGGGGCTGAGCGGGGAGTAACCTGCCTCTCCTAGCAGGCTCAACCTTAGCTACAGAAAGCTCTACCAAGCCTTCTCTGGACCCAGACATTTCCTCAGTGGTCCAGGGAGAAAACGAGAGTCTAGAGACCAAATCAGTCCTGTCTGGTTACGGCCTCCCAGCTAAGAATGGTTTTCTCATTTTCACATGGTTACCTTTCAAACAGTTATATAAATATGTATGTAATATCCTTGATTTTGCTTCTTGGCCACAAAAAGCCTAAAATATTTACTCTCTGGCCATTCAAAATGTTTTAAAACATTGCAAACTCCTTGTCTATCTGAGCCTGTCCTGATGTCCTGGTTCCCTCCGCTTCTTACACTGGGTTTTGTGCTAAACGTCCTGTTTTGAAGCTATTTTGACACTTGGGAAACAGTCTCACCATCCAAAGCAGTGGGGTTCCCAGACGGGTCATAAAGGCTGACCCTTAACATACCATCCATCCAGACCAGCGGCCTGGCCCACCGTCCAGCACCCTGTCGTGTCCCTCTTGGACAGACGCAGGCTGTCCTGCACAGGGCATCTCCTCACAGTTCTTGCCAAGGCCCTGAAGCAAGCACCTAGCCCTTGGTGAAAGTCCAAAAAAGTTTTGCTCTTAAACTAATAACAAGGATAGGAAGCAAGTCAGAGCAAAAAAGATTTCTTCCTGAACCTTCTCCATTGACTTATCACAGGAAAAGACCTGGGTCTGTAGGCAAACCCAGAAGGGGCCTACAGTAGCAGACAGACCCAGTCTGAGGGAGTCTCTCGAGCCTGTTGGAGCTGGGGGGCTGGATCCTGAGGCCCAGGGAGCGAGGGTGAGTGCCACATTAGGAGGGGAAGGAAGCAAGGCAAGGCGGGAAGGAAGCAGAGGCTGGGGTGGAAACAGAGAAGATGCAGAACTCACCTCTCATCCCAAAAGTCAACAGGTCAAGATGGGAGTGGGACACAAAAATGTTTACCCCTAAAAATTAGCCAGGCATGGTGGCGCATGCTGGTAGACTTCACTGGCAACGGCCTTTTAAACATGGCAGATTGAAAACACGCTCACCCACTTCCTTCCCCGCTCCCACCGCCAGTGCACAGAAGAACAGGAGAGGGATGAGAGCATAGCAGAGATGCCGGCAAAGATCAGGAAGATGAAGACCAGAGGGAAGACCAATGGAGTGAAGGAAGCTGCAACCTAGGTGCCTCCAAAGGGGACAACTCTTTACCCCAAAGCCAGGAGAGGCTCAGACTCTCGGAGCAGCATGTCCCACGGAGGCATGAGTAAGGCACGAGGCTGAAAACCGGCCTTGGCTGGGTAGCTGCACCCAGTGCTTAGACTCCCCCAGGCCTCCTCCCAGAGGTGAGAGATGGAGGTCTGATGAACCCACTGGGGCAAAGGATCCACGAGACCCGGTTAGTTAATGCCTGGAACTCCCAGTTACACCAGCCGAACAAGTCTCTCTCTTGTTTTAAGGTAACTTGAGTTGGGTTCCTGAACTTACAATAGAATAAGTCCACAGTAATTATACAACCTCATTTTAGGCAAATGTTGCTACTCTGAAAAGAAGCCTCAAAAACACTACTGAATTCAGAGTGCTTATTATGGGAACTCAGTTCAAGTGGCTCTAACTGTGGCCACAACCCTTGATGGAAGAGTTCCTCTCTAACCCTCCTTGGAACAAAACAGGCAGCTCATTCAAGAGGAATGGCACCTACTGAAACCTAAAGTGTCTCTTCTGGTGTTCTGTAATCTCAGCATTCCTTGACAACATGACAACGCATGCTGCCATTGCTCTAAGCTCTCCCGCTCTCTCAGGGGAGCTCTCAGAGAGGCAGCAGGGCCACGCATCCATCTTGCTCCTAGAGGGAAGCACTGACCTGGCAGCGGAAGGAGACCTCCTCCTGGCCTATCGCCTAACAGAGGGGACTTGCCAGGAATGGGGGCAGGAGCACCTAAAAAGAGCCTCTTGCTGGCGGGTGGAGGAAATGGAGGCGGCTTGCCCACGACGGGGGTGTTCCTGCCTTGAAGTGAGGAATGCTCGCTGCTGGCCAAGGGGTCCAGCATCTCCGAGCCTGGAAAACGGAGAAAACAAACGGTCAGCAGAAGCCGCAGACAAGGCCAGCAAGCTGCAAAAAGAACTCAGGTTAGCCAAGAAAGACCTTCACTTCTACTGACTTACAGCTTCCTATAATCAAAAAGAAATAAGGGCCGGGCGTGGTGGCTCACGCCTGTAATCCTAGCACTCTGGGAGGCCGAGGCTGGCGGATTGTTTGAGCTCAGGAGTTCGAGACCAGCCTGAGGAAGAGTGAGACCCCATCTCTTACTAAAAAAAAAAATAGAAAGAAATTATCTGGACGACTAAAAATATATAGAAAAAAAATTAGCCGGGCATGGTGGCGCATGCCTGTAGTCCCAGCTAGTCGGGAGGCTGAGGCAGGAGGATCGCTTGAGCCCAGGAGTTTGAGGTTGCTGTGAGCTAGGCTGACGCCACGGCACTCACTCTAGCCAGGGCAACAGAGCGAGACTCTGTCTCAAAAAAAAAAAAAAGAAAAAGAAACAAGACTGTTGTGTTTCATTGTATGGGTTCTGGCATTCTGAGAAAGCGAGTGTAACAAAATCATACAAAAATAAAATTCTATATTTTATAAGATTAACAATTTCTTTAAAGCTTGAACACGATCTTGTAACATAGGCAGCTACTTTTTCCTATAAGGGACAAGTAATTATTATTTTCTTCTTACCTACTTAAAACAAGCAAACTAAAAAGTCACTGCTTTAAGGAGTTTGACTTGTTGCCGGAATGCTCTTTAAAATCTCTGCGATTAGGAACTGCGCCCTCACATGTACCATGTACTTGAAAGTCTTCTTACAAATGTCTCAATTAACAAAGACTGAAACCTCGAATCAGGAAAACGAACTGTCAGGGAGCGGAATGATTTCCTACGTGCCCATCTATACAGAGAGGTCATTCTATTTATATATTAAAAATCTGGTTTAGGAGCATAGATTCAGGGCAACTGAATTTTTTTAAATAAAATAAAATATTAAAAATCTGGTTCCAAAGAAAATTCAGCTTCAGAAGAAGCATTTTACTCTATAAAGGTTAAACATTAAAATAGTGTATTCCTACGTGAAACATGTTCAAATCAGCTAACTTTGTATTATATACACATTACAGAAGCACATTCTCTCAGTAAATGAACATTTTCTAGTTTTCGTTCACACGTGGATTTGCAGGAGCAAGATCTTCTGGGGTTTGAAGTGGGGAAGGAAAAGGGACGGTGCCAAATACCTTCCAGTTGTCCTCTTCTGGTGTTCAGGTAGTCAATGAGCAGGCTCAGCTCATCCCTGTACAGATGTTTTCCCTCGTTTAACAGGAGGAGAAGGTGCCGAATGCCCGAGGGCACGGAGTAGCCGCCAGCCCTCTGGCAGACCCCGGCGCGTTCCTGCCACTCCCGCTTAGCGAGAACCCGCCTGAATTCTTCAGCCACCATCACCAGCGCCTTCTCCAGGGGTATATGATGATGTACTGGGGACGAGAAAGAGCCCACTATCACACGGGCGCCCTGATTTCTCAAAAGACACATTTACAAAAAAATGAGAAAGAGCAATCAGAAAACACAGCTAATCCAAATATGAGTTGTTCAAACTGTCGCAGCTTTTGGTACAGATGTGACTGTCTACTGATTCGACTGACTGGGACCCTCAACAGCAGGTACCCTGTCAGATTTCAAAATCAAACATTACATTCTGTTTCAAAATTATAACACGCTGCAGCTTGGCTCACTATTTCCACGTAAACCCTCGTTTCACAATTGGAAGCTTCAGGCTGAGCTGACGGGGCATGGGGGGCATAGGTGGGACATGTGTGAATGAAAATCCTTATGTCTAAATAAACCTAGCCTTAAAAAAGGACGTGTGCTGCTGGCTACTCGAAGAGTACAAACAAACAAACAACCTCTAAAGGCAAAGATGTTTTATTTGGTTCCAGCATCGGGCTACACTGAGATGAGCATGATTTGCAGAAGAAACGACCAGGAGCTGAGAACAGCAGCCTTCAGAGAGCAGAGCAGGGTTAGATAAGAGCGCAGCAAGGGACTGCTGCTTTCATCATAAACCCTGGAGTGTTCATTTCCCTTCTTTGTACAGGCAATACATTAACAAAAGGCAGACAGACAAACAGACAGACATGCTGGTGCCAGGCTTCCCAGCACCATCACTGCAGTGGGCAGAGCAAGCTGCGTCCTCTGCACCGGTCTGCTGTCTCTGACTCAGCCCTGTGGCATCTTGCGCCATGTGAAAAGCCTTTCCAGGTCAGGTCAGCAGAGCTCCAGGCTCTAAATATGCATAAAATAAACGCTAGATACCAAGAATGGCTTCCCCATAAGGTAATGGTTGTAGTCAAGGCACAGATGCCTTCTAATCTCTCCCAGGTTTATCCGCTGAGAACATGACTTACTGAAAGTTTAATCCCAGATGGGAGCCCCTACCCTGTCTTGCCATCTATCATCAGGTTCTGAACAAATGTGGGACCCAAGGGGCACCGCGGAGCTGCAATAGAGATTACAGCATTTGGCTAAATCTTAAACTGGGCTTATGAAGGTTACATTTAGGAAGAAATCTAAATATATATTTGCCTTCAGGCTCTGAAGTTTCTTTGTTTGATGATTTTAAATATTGTCTCGGCACAGAAGCAGCACCACGTATCTCTGGATAATGGCTGCACGCAAAGTATGAAACTGACTGTTAGCCACAAAGCGCTGTGAAAGAAAGTCCAGCTAAGACTAATGCTACTAAAAGAGATGTAGCTTTAGGAGAAAACAAATGTTCTTTTTATTTATTATTTGAGTTCAGTAATTAAATTCATGGATGACAAATGAAGTATGTTTCTGTTAATACTATTCTGGACATGAAGAAACTATTTTCTGAATTTGTAACATGTTAAAAATAGATTATATACTTTTTGAAGTAGCACTCATTTTTTAAAAAGTATTTTGGTATCCAACAAATTATTCAGCCCATTTATTTTAGTGATAATTTCCTAAACGACCTTGCATGAATGTGAACACTTAAGTAACGAGATATAATTAGTCCTTTTCAGAATCAATTCAAATTAAACTGTTCCCACCCCAGGAAATTGGGGTTAGTATTATATTTACTGAAAGTATGTGTTCTTTTGCATTTTCAGAACTCATGTATGACAAAAATGTGGGTTAGATTTATAAATCAGCCATTTATTAGCTTAGAAAAACCATAATTTCACATTCTCAAACACAGTACTGAGCAAGAGCTGGCCTGCTGGGTCTGGGTGTCCCTGTAGAAGCAAAGTAAATGGAATAGTCAGAATAAAAGATGTCCTGGCATCCCTGAGCTGATGGGAAGCAAGTGCTCTTCACTTTTCTCTTTTCAGACCCAACATTATGGCTGGGGTATGTGATATGTGTGAAGAACATTAATCTTATACTCACTTCTCTGCAGGCCCTACAAGCTATAGGTATGATATAAATCTATCCCTATGCGTAAGGGAAAAGTCTCCCAACGTAGCAATGACAATCCAGCACTGCTAAGAATACATGAACTGGCACAGACGACCCAGAGACTGTTGGAGAAGCATTATCTGACCTGGGCAGAGAAAGGAAGTAGGGTTGGCCTGACATTTTGCACAGTGCCTGGCATACGGAAGGCACTCAGTATGTCTGGACTGAGTAGAACAGTACCAGGAACTTCTGCAAACCAGAGAGGACTGGGAAACCCATGCTTGTCTGGGTATGACTGTAGGTGAGCTATCAAGGTGGCCCTCTACAAGGCAGCCCTCTTCCCTCTTCAAGGGGAGAGGAACGCCAGTCTAAGTGCCTGCAGCAGGGAAGACTACCATTCCCAGTGTCCATCTATCGTCCAGGGCAGGGGATGGTGCTAGGACAAGATGCAAGCAGCAGATATGACCAGGAGAGAGAAGAAGAAGGTTGGTCTAGGGTGTGCATCTTCCTAAGTCTACATATTCTAGGGAGGAAAAGGGAGCTAATTTTTGTGCATTCTCGTGAGCCTAAGAACGATGAAATGGATGAGATATCACAGAAAAGGCAAAGTTGGTAATAAAGGGAATCTAAGAGAATGTGGTGATCACTCAGGATAGAAAAGCTAGTGATGAGATTTGGTCAATAGTTCTATATGAAAGAGCTGAATTAGTTACATAATATTTTGGATAAGATGCTTTGGATTCTTAAGAAGCAATAAAGACGACTTAAGTTTCAACCATCGGTAATACACAGGAGAGTATTTTGTGACCCCTGTTCAAATCTTTTGTTCCTCAACTAGATGCAATTTAATTACTGACCAACGTAAGTAGTCATCAACGTTTCCCAGCATACAAAGAAAACACATTACATTTTCAAAGCAGGATATATTTTAAGTGATAGTGCTAGATCGATCTAAACTTACTTTTGATAGACTCGTAAAGCATAATTACGGTGCAAGAAAAAAATTTTACATTACACTCTTCGACAAGAATGCAAAATGGGGAACCATCCTCCTTCGCTTGCCAGAGTGTGTGAGTGAGAGCCAATGCAGAGGCAAGGTGGAGTGTGCCCACCACAAGGCCGTGGTCCTGCAAGCGGTGACCTATCACTGTCATATATTCCCTAAAAAAAAAAACACACATACACACACACAAAGAAAAAGGCAGGTTACTTTCAATCAACAAAAGAATCTATGTCACCATGCAATTGTTATGTAAATACTTTGATGTACCACAAATTTAAGTAAGGGAGGTCTAAACATGCTACATTTTTACTATGTAATCTAGGTAAGATGCTATATTCCCTTTAAAGTCATGCATGTCCCACAACTTGTTTTCACTTTTGGACACACTTTAAACATTTAAGGCTGTGCAATCTGTCTGGTGGACTCAGTTAAAAGGACCAGAGGCAACTCTGACAAAAAGGAAACTTACTTTTTTGAATGCAATGTCCTCCCATGGTTGACTGTGTATATAATTTTATAGAGAAAGCAGGGGATGTGTTTTTGCTTGATATGTCACACTGGGTAAGCACCATGAATGTCCTTTTTCAAAATGGAAGCTTTCAAGTGCTATTTGATGAAGTCATTTCAAATGAAAGACCACAAAAGAAAATTAAAGATTTAAAGAATAGATGAGACCATTATATTCAAAAAACATGAGAGTGCACTCATCTCCAGTTAGTTCCTGGGACAGACCCACACTTGTGTTCGTTACCATCAAGACGATTCCCCGCTAACGAGTGAAGGAACGACACGACACTGGAGTTAGCCGTCTCAGCCAACATCAACCACTCTGCAACTTGGGTCAAAACCCGAATCATCTCATCTCTATTTCCTCAGTCCCTGTGCGCAAGGCCCAGGGAATTTTTCCTAGACCTCTCCATTGAGTTTAGCCTTCCATTCCTGCCCAATACTTCCTTAGAAACCTGAAAAAACTGCTACCACATATTCTATCTGCAATTCCTTTTCCCGCTCCAATCCATCCTATATTTCAGCCTCTAAGTAATCTTGTTAAGAGTATTACTTTCAAAAATGCCATAGTAGGCCAGGTGTGGTGGCTCACACCTGTAATCCCAGCACTCTGGGAGGCCGAGGTGGGTGGATTGTTTGAGCTCAGGAGTTCAAGACCAGCCTGAGCAAGAGCAAGACCCCGTCTCTACTAAAATAGAAAGAAATTAGCTGGACAACTAAAAATATATAGAAAAAATTAGCAGGGCATGGTGTTGCCTGCCTGTAGTCCCAGCTACTTGGGAGGCTGAGACAGTAGGATTGCTTGAGCCCAGGAATTTGAGGTTGCTGTGAGCTAGCCTGATGCCACGGCACTCTAGCCCGGGCAACGGAGTGAGACTCTGTCTCAAAAAAAAAAAAAAAAAAAAAAAAAAAATGCCATAGTAACTGCTCAGCATCCTAAACTCCTTACCCTAGCATTCAGAGTCCTGGCAAGACACCGCTTCAATGTATCTTAACAGGCTCTGTAGCCTACTGAGCTTCAAACATCCTAGTCTCTTCCCAAATGTAATTTCTTGTGATCCTTGGACAATCAACTCTCCCCACACTTTTCTACTTTTCTTCCAGCTGTTCCCCCCACCACCAACACCCGAGTCAGTTTGTTGGACACTTTTCAGTCCTCATCTCAAATACCCAACTCAAATGATATTATTCCCTGAAATCTCCTCAGACCACAAAGAATGGTAATCCACTTTCCCTCATTTGTATACTCTGTTTATAGCACATTTTATCTTATCAGATTACACATTCTACAACTAGGAATTGTTAGCTAATTATCTTTATGGTCCTTACTGTGCCAGCACAGAGTTTTACATATAACAGGTGCACATTAAATGTATGTTTTGTGAATTAAAAATTACTATGACAGTCCAGCCTGCGGTGGCTCACACCTGTAATCCTAGCACTGCAAGAGGCTGAAGCAGGAAGACTGCTTGAGACTGGGAGTTTGAGACCAGCCTGGGCAATGTAGTGAGACCATGCCTCTACAAAAAAAATTTTTTTAAAATTACCTGGGTGTGGTGGTGCATGCCTATATTCCCAGTTACTCAGGAGGCTAAGGTGGGGGGATCACTTGAGCCCAGGGTTCAAGGTTACAGTGAGCTACGATGATGCCACTGCGCTACAGCCTAGGTGACAGATTAAGACCCCATCTCTTAAAACAAAATTACTACAATGACACGAAAAATGCTTTCTGTCAATTTAGGAAAGTATGGATGATTTCAGAAAATAAATTCAAGAGGAAAACAAGAAAAACAAAACATCGTTCATATTTACAGAGTGACAGCCTATGATTCAAAAGTATCACAAAAATAATTCACATTGGATGACATGATTTGAGAATTAATTACTGTTTTGGAGCATAAAGGAATGAATTAGCCAGCTAATTCATCACTGCAAATCTTCCTGACATCAAAGTGACAACAGAGAAAGCAGCGTGCTCTAGTTCAGGGTCCCCGGCAGCTGCGGACTACCCGGCAGCAGAAGATTCCTAAGCTGCATCCACCCAACTATCCTAATCCATGGTCAACTGCCAGAACTGCGGAACGCCAGGCAGAGGCTGGGGGACATCTGAGCAGGGGTTCTAAACGCCACTCCAGGTGGAGAGGGAGAAGAAACGCAACCTCCAGTACCCCTCTTCACTACAAAAGACTGCCTCAAGTTAACACCAGTCGGCCTGCTCTGGAGATGGGACGATGGCAAGAACACCAGGGTCACGCAAGTCCAATGGCAGCTGGAATCAGTGACAATTCTAAAAGAATCACAAGATGCTCCAAGTCAGATGTGATGCTTGCTACAAGTTTTGAGGAAGCTAATCTAGTCAAACATGAATGCAGTGACCCTGGATGACACGGGGTATGGTACCAAAGTTGCTAAATGCTACGGAAACAAAGCTACTATGCATGCTGAGTCTTTACTGCCTCTGGGTTCAAAGTTGGTTTAAATTACTACATGATCAAATTAATCCAGGGCATGTCTAGTTGTCTTTCAATTATTAAAGGGAAATTCCATCATTTTCTAAGTAAAAGGAAGTATCCTCTCCTATCCTCCCATGCTGTGACTGACCTCATTTCTTCTAGTATACTGTCTCCCAAGGTCCAACCTGAATACCCTCCAAATGAGATGGAGCTATAATTCTGCTTGCAAAAACTCTTAGAGAAAAGATGGAAGCTACAAATAAAGTAGATCTCTATAAAGGCGATATCAATAAAAATTGAGTCATCTTAATTTAAGATTGCAGATTTTCATATAAAAAAGTGAGAAGGCCCAACGCTGCCTTAATGCAGAGCTGTGTTTTCTGTTTGTGGGTGCCTGGTCCCTATACTGGGTCATCGGTATCACTCAGTGAGTACCTCCCTAGCTGGGACCAAGTGTGCATCCCTCCTACCAACTGGTCGTCTACATGCCAGGCTCTCTGTCGAATACTATGAAACCTGACATAATCCAGAGACGCAGCTTTCATCACATATTAAGTTCCTGTCTGCCCTCAAGATAGGGGACAGAAGCGAACTCGCAATCCTAACACAGCACGGCAATGTTAGCTAACGGTGCCTGAGATCGGGGCACCACACGGGCCTGACAGAGGATGCAGCCCAGAGGGCAGGCGCAGCAGGGAAGGACTCCCCGAGGACCAGGCCGCCACTGGGCCTGAGTGGCTCCCATGAGTTAGGCAGGGGGAGAAGAGGGAACAGGCATGCCAGACGGAAGAAGAAACAGCATGGACAAAGGCTGGGAGGAATTCAAGAAGTAGTTAAGAAAGGAGGGGAACCCTTCTCTGAAAGTTCAGTGAAGCCGATGTCGTGGCATACGTCGTACACTAGACTATCAGCACCCTGGGGGCAGGGTTTTGTCTGCCATGTGCACTAAAGTAGCCCCAGAGCCTAGACTAGTACCTGCCACGTGGTACGTACTCCCTACCCCCCAAAATAGCTTTCCTTCTTTTCTGATTAAAAATTGATAGATAATCATTGTGAAATACTCCAGCAATGCAGAAAAGCTGAATAAGACAGTAGTCTTTAGAAATGTCCCCACCAGTTTGGTCAACCCAACGGCATCATTGTTGCAATTCCTACAGCAGTGTTCGAACAGCATTTCAGGAGTCCCAACTCTCATTGACTCATGTACTCAAGGTTGAATACTTAATTATTCAGTTTGTACGCAATCTCATTTAACACACTAAAAAGCAATAAAGCTACCTCTGTTCTTTGTTGATAGAAACAATAATGCAATCTGAAGGCCTTGCTCGATCCGGCTCTTTCTGAACCACTTGATAAAAGTGCTGGAAAAGCTCCTCTCTCCGAGTGTCCCTGCCGCTGGCAACATCTGAAAAACATTGATGCATTCGTGCTTTTGCATGGCCGAAAAAGAAATCTTTTCAGGATCTCCTAACAAAAGGGTAAATGAAAGACAACACGGCCACAAAGACAAGAAACGGTACTTAGAATTTCGACAGGACTCTTACCTAATGGAGAATACTGGTATCCATCGTGAGTATATTCATTCCCTTTTGAATAATCAGCCGCATTCCCCCATAATTCTTCAGTGCTGTTGGATGCATGAAACTATTTTTTCAAATACTGCGCAGATATATTTTTACCCTAAATGTACCCCCAAAAACCAAAAGACAAAATACCAGATCATCTGACACAATCTACAGTCACTTAAGGCCATGTCTTCTTAGAGGTAAGATGACACTAAATAATTTGTCATTTTAGAATATTATGAATTTCTAGGATTTTCTGCCCTTGCCCATTCATTTCCTCTTGCTTGCTGTGATGAAAAGTACTAGTTGGAGCCACTGATCCTTGTCAGGAAGACTCATAAATCAGACAGACAGAGGCATATATTCATGCTTTAGGTGTTTAAAGGATCTGAGATAATTTTATCAGAAATGTTCATCTTTAAAAGAGGGGGCGCTCATCTCTGAAGGTCTTCATTGGATATGGGTAAAAAATTAATCAACAAGAACTGCTCCCTTTACTCCTAAACACTCCACAGCACCTGTGAGCGAGCTACTTCCCCTTGCTCGGCACATGCGAAATAGCTGGCAGGTGCTGGGTAATCTATTAGCCGTCCAAAGTAGTCCCCTTTGCTGTGATTTAACAGAAGAAAGGGGGAGTTAGATGCACTGTGTGCCCTAAATCAGGCGTTTTTACTGCCGCTCCCCAGCATCCAGACACCAGTGCTCCTGTCCGCAAGGACCGTCCTGACGGGGAGAGAAGCCCCTCGGCAGGCAGTGATTAGCTGTTTTCTCACAGGAGGCGGCAGGCAGCATGGCAAAGTGGCCACCAAACACACTCCACCAAACCATGACTGCTCAGCAAGCTGCCAATGAGCATCGATCCCTTCTTCTCCCCTTTGTGATTTTTATTCGGGTTGTTGTCCACATCCAGCCTCCTGACAGACTTGAGTGCAAAGCTTCTGCCTGAGTCCACGCCTCCCCTGCCACCCGGAGAGCCCCGAGCCACATAGAAGGCGTCCCTCACACGGGCAGGCTTATCTCTGTCCACCTTCTCTGACAAGCACTGGCCACTGGTTCTAGAGGCCATTCTTTCAGCTCCCTGCTCTCTCTAACCCTTGCTGTGTTTTGTTCTTGCTGGCCTTCCCTCGAACTTTACACACTTTCTTTTAACGAAGTGGCAGGTAAACTTCCCGCCACCACCATCGGGTAACTGGAGGCAACTGACGGGCGCCTGAGAAGCCGGTACTGGGTCGTCCTGGAAAGGCGATGTAATGCTGAGAGCGCAACTGCCTGGCTTTGAATCTCACCTATCGCTTACAAGCTGGGTAACCTTGAATAAGCTACTTAACATCGCCATGCCTCAGTTTCCTCACCTGTCAAATGGGGAGTATTACTAGAACCTACCTCTAAGTGTTATGAGGTTAAGTGAATTCACACAGGTGACACCCTTAGAACAGTCCTGACGCAGAGCAGGCCCTCAGTAGATGTGAGCCATCATTACCTAACTCTGCCTTTAGGTTTCTTTCAGAAACATAAAGAAAATCTCCTTCAGAAGATCGCCTGACAGGACAGGCATTCTAGGTCTCATTTTTCAGGAAACGTTACCTGAGAGAAACTAACCTCCATTAACAGTCACTCCTGAATTCTATACTTCCAAGTGCTTCCGCAGTTGAGGAAAGCATTTTTCAATATTGAATTATTAATCTAATCTGACACAAATCTCATCTTTAATGCAGGCAAGAGAGAGGCCCTGTCGAGGTTCATATACATAAAAATCAATTCAAATACAGTTCAAGGAAAACTGATTTTACCAAAACTACAGAGAAAGATCCAAAGCAAGAATGTGGAACTGCCACGTTGATTTACCTGTTTAGTTACTTGGAAGAGCTCCACTGCTGAATATAAAAGAGTACATGAAATAAAGTAGCCTTCAAAAGTGATTTACATACCCCGGAATACCACACTGTGGTTCAGAACAGCGAGGATGAATTACCCTCCCTGTTAACTCTACACCGTTAAGTGAAAAAAGCAAGTTTCAGGATACAGTGTAAGCCATTTAAGTTAAAAACCGGGGAGAAAAATTGGAAGAGTTCTGAAAAGGAATTTTCATGTTTTATTATCAGATGTTTTTACGTGTCTATCCGTTCCTTAGGTAAAAAATATACCATTTTTAAGTGGTTTACATTTACATTTGGCTCTGGAGTACTGACTTGCCTCATAATAAAATAAATTTGTATTTTGGGGCATATTCCAATGGTTAGATGGTAGCACAAAAAGGGCGTGGAGGTGGAAGAAAGGGATCCGAGGGTCTGCTACAGACGACCCTGCGCGTGGGTAGCCCACCAGCGCCGACCGAACACCACCATAAAGAAAGGGCTGGGGGCTGAGGCCCTTCGGTCTGCAGGCGTATTTTAGTTACTAGCATCTAAATGACTAAGGAAAGGTAAAAATTAAAGCAGAATAGCTTAATATGATCAACTTGACCTGAGGGATGTCCTAAAAGCAAATATTAACGACATCAATTTTAAGAAACACCTAAGTCTGCACAGTAAGAACACATTTGAATTACCACTAAAGCTTTTAGAAATGGAGCCACAACAATAAAGTTTTACCTTAGCATGTCTTCACCCTCCTTTAAGTAGCCCTCATGGGGAGAATAAGAAGTTGGCAGAAAAGGTTTATATGGCTTGCTGCTAAAAAAAAAAAATAAAACCCAACAAAGACAAAATTACACTTAAGAAGAAATTATTTCCCATAGTTCATAACATCAGTTTCCACGGTTCTGGTACACTCAAAGGTGATTAAATCTTCAGTTAAACTGAATTTTAACAACTTGAACAATGGCTTTTCCCAAGATTTTTTTTTTTCAGAACCTCTACTCTATTGTGTAACACCTATTTTCTCTTTTTGCCTAGTTTGTTTGTTCAAGTGCTTTTGCAGAGTTGACAATTGAAGGCACAGCTCTGTCACAGGGAAAGACCATTCATTACACACTCACCAAGAGAAAGGCACTTCAGCGTGACACATCTGATCTACCCAACCCAACTGAACTACACCTAAAAATAAATACGCAATGCTGGTAGTAGCTGGGAATTAGAAAAATAGGAATCATTGATTTTCTTTAAAACTTCTCTTTGATAGATGCTCCACCAATATCATCATAAATTTTTGGGATTATCTCCCATTTTTTTTTTTGTCTGGGTCTTTAATTCAGTGTAATTTATTCTGAGATTCATACATGTTGTAGCATATATCAGTAGTTCACTCTATTTTATTGTTAGACAGTATTCTATAGTATGGATATAGCCCAGGTTGTTTATAAATTCACCTGCTGATGAACATTTGGGTTGTTTCCACTTTTT
>RJWJ010025598.1:0-23756 GCA_004363605.1 Indri indri | reverse complement strand
CAGTCATTCAATAATTCTTGGGAAACAGTTTAATCACTAGAAGTTAGAGCAGCAATTCTCAAAGTGTGTTCTGAACCGGCAGCTTTAGCAATACTAGGAAACTTGTTAGAGATGCAAATTATTAGGCAACTCCCCAGATTTGTTGAATCAGAAGCTAAATGTGGGGGGCACATAGCCCTGAAATCTGTGTTTGGCAAGTCTTCTGGGTGATTCAGATACACAGTAAAGTTTTGAACCACTAAGTGAGAATAGTACAATCTGATTAAGCAGCTAGATCCGGCATTTGCTGAATAACTTTCTTTCTTTCTTTTTTTTTTTTTAAGCAGAGCACTTTTTAATCCAAAATAAAGCTCTCTTGGAACATGGCTAACACTTATTTATGTTTCTATGTCCCAAATAGTTATCAGTATGTCTTGAATATAATAATAATCTATAAAAAAAATGCTGGATATATTTGAACCAAGATAATTTCAAATTACAGAGTTAAACTAAATGAAACCTACAGTTTGTGGAGGCAGGTTACCCTGTGGTTAAAAGGAAAGGCTTTGTTGTCAGTTGGATCTGGGATCAAGTTACAACTCTGCTGATTCCTTGGTCAAACATTTCTTAGGTAGGTTACTATTGATCTCTAAGTTTCAATTTTCTCATCTACAAAATGTAGATAGCAGAGCCTGTCACAAAAATTTCTTGTTTGGATTTGGTGATAACTTTTTGGACATGACACCAAAATTCATGATCTATGAAAGAAAGTATTAATAAGATGGACTACCTTAAAATTAAAACTTTCTGCTCTTTAAAGGCACTGTAAAGACAAATAACAGATTGAGAGAAAAGCATTAGGCATATCTGATAAAGGACTATTATCTAAAATATACAAATAAGCCTTAAAAATCAATAAGAAAATGTACAACCCAATTTAAAAAATGGGCCAATGGCTTTAATATATACCTCACCAATGAAGACATACAGATGGCAGATAGCATATAAAAAGATGTTCCATATCATGTCATCAGAAAAATGCAAATTTAAACAACAATGAGATCCCACTGCATAACTATTAGAATAGTCAAAATCCAGAACACTGACACCACCAAGTGCTGGTGAGGATGTGGAATAACAAAAACTTTCATTCCTTACTGGTGGGAAAGCAAAATGGCACAGCCACTTTGGAAGACAGTTTAGTGGTTTCTTATAAAACTAGACATACTCTTACTATATGGTCCAGCAATTTTGCTCCTTTCTATTTCCCAATCTTATGTTCACACAAAACCTGCATACAGATGTTTAAAGCAACTTTATTCATAGTTGCCAAACCTTGGAAGCAACAAAGATACCTTTCAGTAGATAAATAATAATTAAAAAACTATAGCACATCCAGACAATAAAGGTTATTCATAGACAAAAAGAAATCAATAATCAAGCCATGAAAAGACATGGAAAAACTTTAAATGAATATTTCTAAGTGAAAAAAGTCAATCTTAGAAAAAACTACATACTATATGATTCCAACTATACGCCAATCTGAAAAAGTCAAAACTATGGAGACAGTGTATTTTTAAATTTTTAAGCTTTTACACAGTGGTTGCCAAGGGTTGGGGTAGAAGGAAAGATAAATAGACAGAGTACAGAGAATGTTTAGGGCCATGAAATTCTATTCTGTGTTTTACAATGGTGGAAGCATGTCATTATACATTTTTCCATTATACATTTGTTCATTTAAAATGAACACTACCAAAAGTGAACCCTAATGTAAACTATGGTCTTAGAGTGATAATGATGTGTCAATGTAGGTTCATCAATTGCAACAAACATGCCACTCTGGTCGGGGATATTGACGCAGAGTGAAGCTATGCATGTGTAGGGACACAGGGTATACGGGAAATCTCTGTATCTTCTTCTCAGTTTTTCTGTGAACCTAACATTGCTCTAAAATGTAAAGTCTATATAAAAAAGAAAATGTTGTGAACATTCAATTAGATAATATACATAAGGTGCTGTGGGCATAGTTTAAATATGCTAATAATTATTGTTATTGGTTTTCATCTCTTTTTTTTTTCAGTAATTTTAAAATCCTTTAATAAAGGGCCATGTACAAAGAATTGGGTAGGGTTTGTGGAAACCAGAGAATAGAGAAGTACCCTAAAGCTAGTTATAGCTGCAGTGGAGTACTTTGTCTTGAAATAGTAAGAGGCTCTAGCCTGGAGACAGAAGGCTCTGTAGTGAGGGTGGGTATACAGGAGCTGTGTGTGACCTTTGGCAGAAGAATATAGGCAGCCCAGGGCAAACCCAGACCTAACACTTCCTCCTCCCTCTGATCTGTTAGTATTTCCTAGTGGCCAAATCTAACTGGGAGCCAACCTTACTCTAGGACTCAAGAAGCAAAGGAGACCAGTAATGTAATAAAAATATGGTAGGGTGGAGAAGGATGGAGACTGAATATGGAGGGTGAAGTTTTGGTATCTGGTAGTTCTGTCTTGGATATTTTATTTTCATTTTATTTTCCTTTTATGCTGCTAAACCCCAGTTTCAGAAGAATAATTTATAGGAATTTATTTTATCAAGAAAAATATGGTTTTCATCTCTTTTTAATATGGTTTTGAGTTTTGTTTTAATGAGTTAAAATATCTCATAGGAGATGCTTGTTTTCTAGGAAACTGCTAGAAAAGTGAGATTCTTAATATTTAATCTTACATGCATATTTCATTTCTTTCAGTTAACAGTCACTGGTCCAAAGTTGATTAGAGTAAGAGCATGTAGGCTACATATGACTAGAACTCTTTATGTCAAGAAGCCACCTAGAAGTGTCTCTAGAAGTGGCTTTCCTTTCCTCCCTCAAAGACTGTTAGATTACATCACAGAACACATTATCAGCCAGGGAGTTTATGAGACACATATTACTGCAATCAAGATCATCTCAGCACATGTACACAAATAGATTCATAAATTTGACAGACAACTTTAGTCTTCAGATCTGTCAATACACAGCTGCCCCTCAGCACCCATGGGAGACTGGTTTCCAGGAACCCCCAAGGATACCAAAATCCCCGGATGCTCAAGCCTCTTGTATGATATAGCCTAGTATTTACATATAACCTACACATATCCTCCTATATACTTTAAATCATCTCTAGATTGCCTATAATACCTAATAAAACATAAATGCTATGTAAATAATTGTTATACTGCATTTTTAAACATATTATTTTTTATTGTCATATTATTTTTTATTACTTGTTAAAAAATACTTTTGATCTACAATTTGTTGAATCCATGGATACAGAACTCACAGATATGGACAGCCAGCTGTAGTAGTCTCAGGTCCCTTCATTAGAGAAAATAGTTTATTAGAATATAAGTCACTACAGCAGGCTTTCGGTTTCGCAAATGAACATCTGTTTGTTCTCTATAGACACATGAAAGGTGAGAAGCCAGGAGGCAGACACTGGGTCTAAATCTGTTGGTGTAAATTGCCATGAAGCCTAAATGTTGTCTCTTACTGGGTTCTGTGCAGAATGTGTACACATATGCTCAATTACAGCAAGCAATCACCACTGAGCAGTTTTACTACATTTATTGTGTGAGAGAAGGAAACCTCGCCTCCAATCAGTGTTGTCACTGTGGGTGATTTGGGAGATGTCTAGGTGTGCCACCCTAAGCTCCATTAGCTACCCCCCCAAAACATTTAAAGTAAATATACCACCTTTAAAAACAAAATCAAAACAACAACAATTCTGGATGTTCAAATGTAGGTTTAAAACAATTGTTGTAACCCCATTCAAAGTCTCACAGATGCTGTCCCTAATAAAAACTATGGGAATTATCAAAGCAGCTAGAATTGGACTATGAGCAACAGGCAAGTGATTGTTCTATTTGTCCTGATTCAGGAAAATGATAAAAAGACTAAATTATTGAACTTTTGGTAAATAAAGGTTAGTTAAATATTATTTTATAGTAGTCCAATTTTGGCCCACTCTGATAATATTTTAAATGGACTTATTTATAAATGACCTATCCTTCATTACTTTAACCCTACCTTAGTTTGCATATGATCTGATTTCAAAAAGAGGGCTGGTTTACCTTTATTTTAAATTTGGGGATAGGGTAAGGAGATTTATTGCTAAACTGGATTATATTCAAAGAGCAGTTCTTCACAAATTCTAGGTTATCATAAAAGACATTAAATATAAATATATTACAAGAGCAAAAACCCAGAATAAAGTGATATATTTTCATTTCAACTGCATTTGCTGTTCTTACAATGTTATTACTATGTTCAAAGCTGTTTAATTTTGCCACTATTGAAAGAGGTTTACCCAAAGAAGTATAGCTTGAAATCAAGAATATCAAAAATTATTTGCTCTAAGTACCCAGTTGTGTGGTGGCATTCCATTCAGGAAGCTAGTGTATTAAGCAAAGCACAGAAAGAATCTATGGAAAAGCATAAAACTTTACCCCAAGGTCAATCGTTAAAGAAGTACATGACCCTGGACAACTCCTATCCCCCCCCACCATAAAGTTCCATGAATGGTACTGTGCTGCAAACTGTTGAATGTGGCCGTACCTTTGCATAAGCTAGTCCCTTTGCAGGAATATCATTGACCCCTCTTCCCTAACTTTTACTTAATGTATTCTTTCTCTTCCTCCGAGTTTGCTCAAGCAATGCCTCATTAGCTTTTCTCTGGCTCTTGTTGCATAGAGCTGACTATAAACGTCTTCAATATTTGTAGTATAGTATATATATTCATATATGCATTTATATATAGAAGGAAAAATTGTAATATTTATCTTGTGAGTATAAAAATGTTATGGTGATAATAGGGCTCATTAATCACATTATATTGTGATAATTTTGTCTATATCCTTCCTGGTTTTATCAGTAGTAAGTGCTTAAAAAAAGAAAGTATGCCTTGCTCAACTTTGATTTCACATCATGCAATATTTATTAGTAGGCATTTAGTAAATAATAGTTGAGTGATACCTCAATAAAAAAGATAACATTGTGTTCTCCATCTCACAGAATGTTGGATCATTGAGGTTATGAATATTAAAATATCTTGAAGCTTTAACAAAGTATGCATATATCAGAAATTACTATAATCTCCCAAAGACCCAAAGAGAATCTTTGTGAGAAATCATATAATTGCTCATCAACAGAATAGAAATCCTGATGTTGTGAAACACCTAATGACCAACCTTAAGCTGCTCGTTGGGAAAGGAAAAGAAACAAACCCTGGATATTGAATCAAAAAGGGAAAGGTATGGCCATATTTGTATTTGTTTCTTTGTTTTGTTTTCAGTTAAGGTATGGCAAAACGGAGACATACTTTGAAATAAAACCAAAATTTCAAGAATATTTACAAACATTCATTCTGCCAAAAGCCTACATTTCACACAAGTCTGCTTCTGAAATCTAGTGCCATTTCTTCCTCCAGAGGATCTCGCTTGAAGAACATTGATTTCTACATGATGTGTGCTCCTTCAACACCACCCAGGCATGAGGCATCAGAAAGACCAGAGAATTGGGTGTGGCTCATTGAAGGAGCCCAGGGAGAAAGGCCACTATGGCCAGGACAGTACTGGTGACTGACAGTAACAGACAGTCACCCTCTGTTCCTGTTGGCCAGGACAGTTACCAGGCCTTGTGGTAGCCGTGATATCCAGCCGGTGATCATGTAGACACAGGTGGGCAGCAGAGGAGAGAATACGCTACCAGGAAACAGAGTGATGCATGGGAATAAGGAAAGGAATGCAACGGCACCTGAATCATAGTCCTGTCACCAGCACTTGCTCTCCCAGTGTTTGCCCAAAGATTATAACACCACTTACAGGGAAATGTTTGTAAACAGAACTTGTTTCTACAGCTTCAATTATGAACTTATTGCAAGTATGTTTGTAGATATGAGGACAACATGGAAACAGGCACTTGAGGAGGGATACAATGCACTACAACTAGAGTGTTAGATATTTCTCTAAAATAATTAAAATCAAAATCACAAAGAGATATTAGTACTCCTATATTCATTACGACACTATTTAAAATAGCCAAGATATGGAAACAGCCTAAATGTCTATTGACATATGAATAGATAAAAAAAAATGTAGTAGATACATACAGTGGAGTACTGTTCATTGCATAAGCACATTCTGCAACATGGATGAAGCTTGAGGACATTATGCTAAGTGGAATAAAAAATAACTCACAGAAAAACAAATACTGCATGATTTCACCAATATAAAGTATCTAAAATAGTTTATTTCATAGAATCAGAGAGTGGAATGGTGTTTATAAGGGGCTGGGAGAAGGGGAAATGGGATTTGCTAATTAAATGACAGAGTTTCAGTCAAGCAAGATGAATAAGCTCTAGAGATCTGCTACATAACATTGTATTGTCACCAATAATGTATTATACGCTTAAACATTTGTTAAGAGGGTATATCTCATGTTAAGCGTTCCTAACACAATAAAAGAAAACTTAAAAAAAAATTTGTGCCCAACTGCCTTAAGACAGAAATATTCAGCTTTAATTGGTACTAGTGGGAATTGTGACTGAAGAAGTGGGAAAAAGAGGAGCAAGACACAGGAGACAAATTATTTAGTCACTTTTGAAGGAGAGATCAGAAGACAAAGCCTCCATTACTCTGCGGTGGATGTTTAATGAAGGCTGCAAAATAACTGCTTTGGCAATATTTATTGTTTCTATTTTTTAATTATATAGAATTATATGTATCTCATATATTATGTATTATATATAAATACATAATTATAAATAGATATGGTATATACATAAAAGTACACACAAATGGACAACAGCATAATTAATAAAAAAAATGAACAGCCTATGTGACCAACGTTCAAATCAATTAATACAACATCAACACCCAGAGTTCCCTTTATTCTTTTTTCCAGTCACTCCTCTCTACACGTAACCACTATTTTTACTTACAATAGCATAGATTAGTTGTGTTTGTTCGTATGTATGTTTGTTTATTTTTTACTTACTATAAACGGAATGCTATAGTATCCACTTTTTTATGATTGGCTTATTTTGTTCAACACGTGTGTGAGATTCATCTCTCTTTTTACATATAGTTCTAGATTGTTCATTCTTAGTACTCTACACTTTTCCATTGAAGAAATGTACCTTATTTTATTTTGTTTTGTCTGTTTTATTTTTTTAAATTTCAAAAGATTTAGGGGTATAAGTAGTTTTTGGTTACATGGATGAATAGTATAGTGGTTAACACTGGGTTTCTAGAGTACCCATCACTTAAATAGTGCACATTGTATCCAGTAGGTAATTTTTCATCCCTCACTTCCCTCCTACACTCCCCTTTCTGAGTCTCTGATGTCCATTATACACTCTGTGTATCCATAACTTAGCTCCCACTCATAAGTGAGAGCATGTGGTATTTGGTCTTCTGTTTCTGATATACTTCACTTAGGATAATGGCTTCCAGTTCCATCTAAGTTCCTAAAAAAGATATTATTTCATTCCTGGAGATGGGAAAAGAGTAATTATTTATTGACCTATATACGTGAAAGTTACTAATCCATTAGAGTTCACCAGGGGGCAAAAATATAGCTGACCCTTAATCCCCAACTCCCGTGAAGAATTTATTATAAATAAAATCCTGTAGGGTTGAGAGACATAAGCTCTCATATTGACATATTTTCACGTCAACAGTATGGTCTTCATAATGTAAGAGGTAGAGCAAAAGAAAAAAAGCACTCTCTGACAGGATGTTTAATTATTTGCATGGTTATTTGTTTCCACATTCTCATATTTTATGAGATTCCAGCATATAGTTCTCTGTTTTCTATCATTCTTCATATATACCTTCTGTCCATCTTTTCATTATTCCAGATTGTTTTGTTAACTCTGCCTAAGGCCCTAGTTGGTGGGAACATAGCTAAACAATAAAAATACATGCAAACATACATGATCCCTTATGGGTACATGTAGTACACATGTAGTACACAGTGTTGATGCTTAGCCCCCTCCTTCCTCTGACTAGTAAGGACCCCACCACTGGCATAAGGCAGTTCCTGGAGTACCGATGGTTTCTAAGCTCTGTTCTCTCTGCTTCTTTGGCTAATGGTTTTCCCCAGTGACATGGGAGCCTGCTCAGCAATGTTCAGAGCAGAGCAGAATCAGAGGACCTTTAACACACTCAGGGATAACCCTCAAGTCCAGTTTCTAATCAACTGGGCAATATGGAACTTCTGCTGCTGACAGTGGCAACTCATTCAAAAATATGCGTAATTTCTTAGATTTTTCTCCCACTTCTTCATCATCCACTCCCTCATTTGTACTCTGCTTCCTGTGATCACTTCCTAAATATAATCATTTTATTTAAATCTTTTACTCAGGGTGAGCTTTGGAGAAGTTGAATCCAGGCATTTCTTCTCTTATGTACTTTAAGAAAGCCATATTAGGAGACACCAACTGACTTCTAAAACTTTAATTCAAAGAGCTGTTAATAGGTCTATTTATGAAGGAGGGTGATTTAGAAATGATCCTTTAATGAAGCATTTGTCAGAACCTTAAGTGAATTGAACTGATCCCAGAGGAGGCAGAGATTATTAAAAAGCCCTTTCCAAATTTATTTGATCAAAGGACTCCTTTTGTTGTGTATTCATCTATCAAGATGCTGTTGGATTTTTGAGCACATATTAGTAAATGATGACAAAAATTTCAAAACTCAAACATTTAGCAGATCCAAGCAATTAATGGAAAGGGGAAATGTCAAGGCAATGGAGACTCTTGCAAATATAAATGTGTGAGTCTCCTGCAAAGACATGGATTCTTACTGTGCTGTTCTGCAACTAGCTCCCACCAACCAGCTTGTTTCTCACCTGCAGTGCACTCTTTCCCAGCACATTATAGCCCTTAGTCTTTCCAATTGTAAATAAGTGTGTTGAACTCAAAACTCAATAGATTCCTTTCAAACTTCATAATTTTATAACTTTATTATCGATTGCTGTATTTTGCTTTGGAAATTGAGTTTAGCAAGAAAATCTTCAAGTCTGAGTTTATCGCTAGCCTGTGTATCATTTAAGGCACTTTCTGCTGCACAAAACAGAAAGACCAATAAAATGATTGTAAGCCAAAGGGAATTTTCCAGCTCACATAACTACAAAGGAAAAGCTTAAATTGGCCTCAGGAACAACCTAACTTGGGGCTTAGAAAATATCACCAGGATCCACATCATTCCACCTCTCTGTTAGCTCTGTTCCCTTCCATGTGCTGGTTTTACTCTCAGGCAGGTAATGATCCTTGTCTCAGGATGTGGACTGCTGCTCTGACTTTCATGTTTTTAGCTTCACCTCCAGCTTGAAAGAGACAGATGAGGCAAATGTCCAGGGCCAGACTCTTTATTTGTTGGATTGGGTTAAATTCCTATTCCTGAAGCAATCACTGTAGGCGGTGGGAGGTGGGTGGTAGGCTACCGGTGGTTGAAAATCATTACAACCAAGTAATGTTGTTACAAATCTGTACATTAGAATCACCTGCAGAGATTCAAAAAATACTTATGCTGGGGCCAAACTTAGACTAATTAAGTCAGTACATCTATGATTGGGACTTAGGCATTAGTATATGCTGAAGCCCCCTGGTGATTTCAGTGTTTGTCCAGAATTAAGAACCACTGATTTACCTGGGCTATAATGACTCGTGTTTATACCACTCACCTGGGGAATCTGTCCACAGGCAGATTATGACTCAGTAGGTCTGTGTAAGACCCAGGACACTGCATTTCTGGTAGGTTGCCAGATGATTCTCATGACGTGGTTCACTGTCCACACTTTGAGAAATAAGTTATACACTATTCAGTATCTATCCTTACATCTGTGACCAAGGTCAATTCCCACCAAAATATATGAGCTAAGAGTGGAAAAGGTACGATATACCAAGGGAAATTTTAAATACTTCTTCAAAATAAGGATTAAAATAATAAAAATAGATGTCCACTATTTCAAGATGAACAAATTTTGACCGCTTTCTCATCCCTATGTCTGCATTTTATCTTTTGTGTGGGCATACGGAGTGTGGGCTCCCAAGGCCAGATGATGTAGCAGCCAACTAGCTTGAGGGTAGGGAGTTCAAACCCAAAAGTCAACTGGACAGTCACTTCTCACATCCTCTCAAGAAGGTACAATCCCTGCCTTGTCATCAGAGGGTCATCAGTGGTCTTTCCCTCAGAGGACATTTTACCAATTTTCCTTTCCCTTAGATTTCCCAGGTTGTGAGTATCAGCCCCAGAATGAATTCACAAGAATTCCGTGTTCTCTTAAAATGCAATGGCTGTTACAGTCAACCATCCTGTTCCCTTCTTCATGCATACCCCTGCCCCTACTTCCTGCTAATGCAGCCCAAGGATCACAAAATTTTAAATGAAGTTATTAACTCCTGGTCTGTTGCCTTGGTCTCATTTCTAGGCAGCAAAACTCATGAAAGTAGCATGAAACATCAGGAATAAACAACCTGAAGCCAAAGTAACACCCAGAACCCTGACTGTATTGTGTGAAAGGTGATTACTATGTGCCTAAGATCCATGGTTAGTTCACTTGGTATCTCAGAATTGTGAAATTGACATCAGTTTTAAAGAGCCCTGCAGCAATGCCTCATGTTGTTTCTTAGACACACATTTAATGACCCAACATGTATTCTCATATGCTAAATAAATCCCTGCTCAGCCCTCAATGTTAAATATATTTCACATATAAACCACACTTGTTCCTGGCTTCTCTGAAATCCCCTACCTCCAGCTACTGTGATCATATCATAATTATCTGGGGCTCTGTTCTTTTATTATTATTCTCTACTTCTTTATTAAAGTTTGAGAAAGGAGTGCATTATTAGTAACTAGAGAGGAAACTGAGGCTCAGAGACTTCAGTAATTTCTTTTAGAGTCCTGTAAGTGAAAAGATGGTATGTTGTGATTTGCACTCAGGCTTTTTCACCATACAAAGCTTTATGACTCAACATTTCTAGGAATAAATTTTCCTTCCTACGAGATAGGCATTGCCTTAAATTTTGAACTCCTAGAGAGCAGTAGTTTTGTCTCATTCACTCTGGAGTGCAATGTACCATGTACAGTGTCTGGCCAAAATTGCTGCGCATTAAATGATAAAAGAGATGGGCAGTGAGTGATGAAGATACTTTAGTTTGGGGAGGAGATTTTATATCTCTTTAATTCTTACTCAAATTAGCAACTTATTCACTCTCCTTGTCTATCTTCACCAAGAAATAGAAGTACAGATGATGCTCGATTTAAGATGGTTCAATGGTTTGATTTAAGGTTTTGTAACTTTACCATGAAGTTTTATCAGGATGTAACCCCACTGTAAGTTAAGGAGCTCCTTATGACATTCTGGCTATGGGATTACAGTTTCTATTAATGTGTATGCTTTGGCACCATTATAAAGTCAAAAAATCATTAAACATGACAATAGTAAACCGGGACATCTGCTCTGCCGCCACCATTAAATTTCTTTTTTACTTACAATGGGTTTGTCCAGATGTGGCCCCAATGTAAATTGAGGAGCATGTATACTTTTATTTGGGTGGACAGGACAGTCATATGTGGGCAGTTCTTCTTTGTTTCTTTCAAAGGCAAGCGTATATAAGAAGATACACAGCCAGGACAGCTGCTACTGCATTTCCTCTTCTCCCCTGGCTGCCAATACCATGACTTCAGCACCCTACATACTCATTGAATAAGAGATTTTATTTACTTACTTCCAGCCAGGGGCATTTACTTACTTTAAAAACCCATGGAACCTAGCACATAAGAGTTACTCAAACGTACTTTGAGTCATACAATACTGGAGGATGATGCAATGGCAAAGATGAATTATTCCAATTCCTTTATATTGTTGATGAGAAAAATGAAACCAAAAAAGGTGGAAACACTTGCCCATAGATAGAAAAACAACAGATGATTTTGTTGGCTTGACTAGATTGAGATAGAAAATGACTTTCCTTCTCTACAGTCTATTAGCCAGACTGGGAACTTCAGCTCTGGAAAATGTCTGGAGCAGTTAAAGGTTTGACACAAATATACAAAAATCAAATGTGAAAGTGGTGGTGGGACCCATGAGGGAATAATTTTGCTGCACATAACACCCTAACTTGTTAGTGACTACCTGTTCATTGGTTAATACCCAGGGTCAAAAATAAGGATGTGTCACAGGAAATGCTATGGGAAATTCACTATCTTCTTGAACCAAGATTCATGTGGCCTGTGAAAAGAGGCTTATGAGTAAATGGCTGTAATCTCAGGAGTAGTGGTCATGCAGCCTGAGTTTTACTGCTTGCAAGAATAAATAACACATTTCTGTGAAGTGGGATGCAAAAAAGAAAAAAAAAATTAATAAAAAACAAAGGGGGAGGCACCAAGATGGTGGACTAGAAGCAGCCTGCATATGCTGATGTCTAGGAGAGAATTGAAAACTGCAGGTAGATGGCCACCTACAGATGGACTCTCTTGGAGAGAGCATTGCAGATCATCAGAGAGCTGAGGGGAGACACTCAGAGTGAAGGAAATGAGGACAAGGAGTTCCACTCACCAAAATTGGAAAGCACTTGGGGGAAACCTCTACACATGGGGAAGCGATAAAGGAGAGAACCCCAGGGCCCCACCCTCCCATGTGGACACTGTGACTGGATATATGAGGGCCCCACCACCACCTCTGCAGGCCTCTGTGCTGATCGATGGAACTGCTTAGAGACTGTATAGTGAAGTTGCATCTGAAAGCAGGATCAGCAGGGACCCACTGGCCCTGGTTTCCAGGTTGCTGCAGACAACACCATTCTGAGCTCTCAGGTCTGCAGAGGGATAGGCTTCCCTGCAACTGCCCCAACACTGCCCTTGCCAGGCTGGGGAGGGAACAGGGAGAGCAAAAACTCTTGCATGCCCATGATTAGGAGCCAAACATTGCCTCCACCAGGGAACTCAAAGAAAGCTCAAGAGGTCCCATGGTGGCAGCCTTGGTGGGACTTGTATGAGGAGAGAGCCCAGCCACCCAGCAGCCCAGCCCCTGCAGTCCCACACATCAACCAGTGGAATGGACACCTCCTCTCCACATGCACTTCTGTGCTAAGGTGCATATCTTTGTGGTCCCTTGCACCAACTGGAGGAGCAAGCCCCATGCATGGTCTATGTCCATGCCATGCAGAGGTTTATGCCCGGTGGACCACACCTGCAGGTCATGAGGCAGACCACACCCCTTGGGTCTGTGCGCCAGCCAGCAGGCTATGCCCCCATGGCTCCACACGATGACCAGCAAAACAAGCCCCCCAGTCCTGTGTGCAGGCCAGTTGGCCACACCCCAATAGCACCTCCATCTCTCCACCATGGGCTCACTAGCCACAAGATACCCCCTGCCATGTACTGCCATTACTAGAACTGGAGCACCTTAACACCTGCCACCATCACATAGATAGCCTCACCAAACAGCCACTGCCACCACCACAAGGAGACCCAGCCCCCTGCCCAAGATTCCAACAGTGGCCTTGAAACCAATGCACAACTCCAGACAAAGATCTCCCAGAACTAGCTCAGGTCCTGTGACCTACCCAGGCAATGGCCAACGTCCTTCAATGCACTCAGGCACCCACCAAGTTCCCATGACCTGCCCAGGTTCTGGGCAAGGTCACGCCACCCACCTCCAGGAGGGGGATTTGCAGAGCTCCCTGCCTGAGCTCCCAACAGCAGGCTAGGGACCAACCCACCTGTCTGAATGAATATCCCCCAGCACTGGTTTGGATTGTGACAAATACAGGGAATAGAGAAGTTGCAGGAGAACAGCTGTATTACAGGTTCTCAGGGCATCCATCTGTCTCCTGCTGGTCAATCCTCTGGAGTAGGACACAAAAGCACTATCTAGAGACCTCTCCTCCTTCTCACTAAGTAGGAGTGTCCCCAGCAAAGAAGAACAGGTGTGCTGCAAACCTATCAGCCCAGAGCTGAGAGAAGAAGTTTTAGATAAGAAGAAACCAGCAAAACAATTCTGGCAATATGAAAAACAAGCTAGTTTGACATGTCCAAAGAATCACAACAAATCCACATCAATGGGCCACAACAAAAAGGAAATTGTGAAATGTCAGAAATGGAATTTAGAATATGGATGGCAAACAAGGTGGGTGGAATTGAATAGAAAGTTGAAAACCAACATAAAGAAATAAAAAAAAATATTTCAGAACATGAATGAAAAATTCACTAAACAGATAGACAACATAAAAAAAATAACAAAACTGAAAGAAATGAAAGAGTAAGAGTAACTTACGGAATTACAAAATATAGCAGAAAGCTTTAGCAACAGGCTAGACATAGCAGAACAAAGAATCTCAGAGCTTGAAGACAAGGTTTTCAAACTAACCTAGTCAATCAAAGATGCAGAAAAAAGAAAAAAGAATGAACGATCACTCAGAGAAATATGGGACGATGTGAAAGGAGCCAATATGTGAGTTATAGGTATCCCAGAGGGAAAGAAAAAAAAGCAAACAGCACGGAAACCTGTTCAAGGAGATTATTGAGGAGACCTTCTTTGGCATCACCAAAGATTATGATATCCAGATGCAAGATTGCTATCAAACACTGGGAAGATTCAAACAAGTAAACAAGACATCTCCAAGTACCCATCAATTCATGAATGGATAAAGAAATGTGGCATGTGTGTGTACACATACACACACACACACACACACACACATATACATACGGTGGAGTACTACTCAGCCATAAAAAAGAATATAATAATATCATTTACAGCAACTTGGGTGGAACTGGAGACCATTATCCTAAGTTAAATATCTCAGAAATGGAAAACCAAACATCATATTCTCACTAATAAGTGGGAGCCAAATGATGGGGACACACGGACACAATGCAATAGAAAAGACATGAGAAACCAAGAAGCAGGGAAGGTAAGAGGGTGAGTGAAAGACAAAAACTTATCTACTGGGTACGATGAGCACACCAAAACCCTGACTAAAGCATTACACGAAGTATCCGTATAATAATAATACTTGCACTCTCTTAAAATTTTGAAATAGAAACATACATAACACACAATGAATGTGACAGTTAATAGCTGAGGCAGTGATGCATACCTTTCAGTTTTCTGTAAGTGAATATTTGTATTTAAATAGAAGGCAATATAAATATATGCCCTAATGCATCCTCTATTAGGATGCTTGCGTAATGGAGACTCACTGGGCAATATTTACGTAATATGGATCTTTTTTGTAAATATTACTTTAAAAATCATTAAACGAATAACTGTCAATGGTTAGTATTTATAATGTTGCATCAAAAATTCTGGATTTTATCATCCTAAACATATACTTCCCAATGATAATTTCTTACATACCATTTCATGGCAACCATTAAAATTCATTAATTTTAATGTCTATTTATGTTGAAGAAGAAATGTCATTAGTGTTTTACAAGGATTTTGTATCTGTGAATGCTGAGGCAGACAAGTCAGGAGGAAGATATGCTGATTCAGTCCAAATTTTGATGATAAGAATTTTATTTGAGAAATAGATAATTATTGACCTTGTATACTTGCCCAGCTTCAATACTAAGAAAGCAAGCAAAAAAAAAAAAAAAAAGGTTATTACGGGTACTCAATATGGTCCAGCCACTGTGTTCCCGTATATTACATGGCAACCCTGGGAAGAGGTGTAACTATCTCAATGTTATATATGTGGAAGTTGAAGTATGGAGAGGTTAAATTACATAAGTACCTGATCTGTGACATGGCCTAGATTTGATCCCTTGATTTTCTGCCATACAACGTTGTGCTCTTTTCTTAATCCCAGGTGTCAGAGATTTGCTGACTTTATGCACACAAATAAATCAATGACACATTAATAGGCATAATAGGGAGGTTAAGTAGCTGTCATGTCACACTAGTGGTGACAATAAAATTGTAAGAGTGAATCTGTATGAATGACACGGGTATATTAAAGTGCCAAGCTTCCTTCCATAAAACTTCTGTGAGAAAAATGGGTTACAGATATTTATGCAATCATAGAATTACACGTTTACCTAGAAAATACCTTTGAGATCTTTTAATTTAACCCTTTCTTATTACAAAGGAGAAAAATGTTATCTAGGGATGTCAAGCGTTTTGCTCAGAGTCACAAAGCAAGGGAGACTAGATCTCAAGATGACCTAATTACAATCCTGGTTCCCTTGACACTATTTCACAATTACTCTGTTAACCAGCCAATTATAGAAATAGAAACAATGAGAAGAGGACAGGCAGTTCTGAGTAGCATTTTCTGGCTTCCACTATATTACTTGGGGAAAGAATAGCAAAGATGCAGTAACAGTCAGCAGCAAAGCAGCTACAGTCTGGGGTTTAGAGGATGGGAGGGAACCAGAAGACAGATATTAGCACGGGCCATTGATGGCAGCTTATTGGTTTCCCTCTTCCCTTAATCATGAAGCATTTTACATTACATTAGTAAATAGTAGAGTATGTCATGAGTGTCAGGCTAGGGCCTGACAAAATTGGAAGCATGTAAAAACCCTGAAAGGATTGTTGACTATTGTGGCGAACAGCTCACATTCACAATGTTGGCATGTAAATCTTTCTAGCACAGAAATTTTAACGTATTCAGGTACTCCATAAAGTACTGAAAAGAGGCACTGCACTTTCTAGAGTTGCCCTTCCTACAGTCAACTCATAGTATTAGTTGGATGAAAGAGATTAGAAAGCCATGTTATCTTCTCTCTGGAAAGGGATTGGAATGAGCAATTCTTCCTCTGTTTGGTAGATGAGAGGATTTGGGGTGAGACTATGGTGGTGCCCATGAAGTCTCAGGTGCCTGTCATGCCCCCAGGCTCAAGTCCCAGTGCACCCTGAGGGAAACGAGTTCCTTTTACACAGCCACAGATGATGGTAACAGGGCTAAAGCTAATACACAGGATCAGAGCAGAGAGAGGCCAACTGTCTCTCAGGGAACTTGGAATTAATCTTTGATAAAGAGGGGTACTCCATATCTGAGCAGCGATGTGATCTTATCAAAGCTTCTTTGTGGGAAGTGTAAATAGTATGTGTGCTCAAATATTTGACAACAGTCAATATAAGAGAGTATTCCATTTCTCAATGAGAAAATTATGTATGAGAAAATACATAATAATGAATTTTTAAGGCAACATAAACCACCCAACAATAAAACTTGAGAGTGGTTAATATAGATGAATCCCATAATCTTCTGTCTGTTCCTTTTATTATTTTTTCCTTCACTGCACTGTAGCCTCTAGTACTGTTGCACAAATCTCTCTCTTGTATTCTAAAAATAACATTAACAACTTCATGGATTTAGTTTTTAACCTTAATTTTTTAACTCCCAAACTCTCTTAAAGAGTAATTTTCACAATTTTTATGCCTCCCCTCCAAATCCTCCCATGGTTCATTACAATCAGTTTCACTGTTAAAACCCACATTAACTATTTCACTTCCCTTCACTTGCAAGCATTACCAGTAATCACCAATGCCTAAATTCAATAGACATTATAAAACCTGTATATCTTTGCCTGTGTAGATTTGTTACCATTGACTATTTTATTTTTGAAACCTTTTTTTTTTTTATTTCTGTAACCATCTGGGCCTTCTTCTGCTTGCATAGTTTCTCCTATTTGTTTTTCTTCCTTATCTTCTACTTTCTATTTTGGATCTATTTTTGGAAATATATATATTCTTATTACTTCTACTCTACCTCCCTTTTAGCATACCTAAACAATAATTCCGGACAATCTTTAATATGACAATGACTTAGAGTGTGTGTTATAATGACTCACAAGCTTACCACAACAGCCATGACATTTCCCTGGTGAATCACACACATATACTCATTTGCACAGTTCACAGTACATGTAGGAGAAAGACAAGTAGCTCATTCTAAAATTTGATAAGTCATTGAATCATCTAGTTGGAATGACTTTAGTTGAAATTATCATAAATTATTTGAGAATAACCCTTCACTTTTCTTTTGCTATCATTGTCCACAGATAGATACTCACTAGGTACTATTGGTTCAACCTCCCTGATAGTCCTTGTCTCCTGTCTTTCTTTGCTCTCGGTTGCCTATTTAAATAGCCTCTTGACTGGTATCTGATTCAAACTTCTCTGCCCTTCCAATTAATACTCCAGATTTCTAACAAGTAGTCTTTCTAAAATGTTAATTTAATCAATTTGTTATTTAATATACATTGGTGCTTACCATTTCCTACAAAATAAAGTCCTAATCATAAATGAAAAGGCCTTTCATAATCTCCCCTCTCCCCTAATTAAAATACACACACACACACACATAATTGAATAAGATGCATAAATCTTAGATGTAAAGCTCAATCAACTATTGCATGTGTACACACCTGTGTAAACACCTACACAAAGATATAGACTACTTCCAGTACCACATAAAATCCCCTAGAACCCTTTCCCAGTCAGTGGTTCCCAGAGGCATCTCTATTTTGACTTAATTCACCTTAAATTAGTTCTGTTTTTAAAGACGATCCTTATAGTATGTCCTCTTCTATCTGCTGTCTTTCATTGACTATAATACTCGTGACATTTATTTATATTATTGTATATGTAGGACTACATGATCATCCTGACGATGGAGAAAAATCTTACTAAGATCTTTATTCAGGAAAGTTTTTCTTTTGAGCTGTATTCACTCAAAGGATTATTTCTTTGTTCATTAGTTTGTTTCTTTTACTCTTTTTCATTCTTAAAATCAGGATTTAAAGTTATTGATGGTTCCCTGACATTAACAAGTCCCAGTCAACTGCAAAAGATAGCAGTGTCTTGCTGACAATTTAATGATGATCCATATTACCATTCTTAACCTGTTGAAGCTATACACAAAATTAGTTGTTTCTTTATTCACAGGCTCTTTTCTCAATCACAAAGAAACATGCTATGTTCACTGGCCTGGTAGGTGGAAGGAATTGGTTAAGAAAGCAAGTGGTCAGAGGGCCCTATAGAGTGAGCAGACAGAATGGATCCAGTTCTTGGGTGATGAAATGAAGGATTCATTACTTCAACCAAGAGGCAGATAGTCCAAAAGAGTTGCATGATTGCTTTCCTGTGAGTGAAAAATAAAATACTTGCAATTAAATAAGCTTCTATTTTTTTTTCTGGGCCACTAATTAAAATACTGTATATATTTATGTGTATGGTTTTGTAACAGGAATATGCAGAGAAAAGAGTGGAGGGAGGAAAGGGTATTTAGCATATAAAATGTGTCATCTGAATATTTTTAGAGAATAAGGTCCCCAAAATTCTTGAGAAGGGCTGCTATGTACAACTGGGAAGAATATAGGTTTTTGGAATCCAAGCTGGAGTTGAGTTTGGACTTGCTCTCACTCTGAGCAAACCATTCCTCTTTCTGAGGAATATTTTTTCTTAGTTTTCTTTTTTTTATATGTTGAATAAATTTAACAATAATACATACCACACAGGGTTGTCCTGAGGTTTAAATGAGATGGCATTTGTGAAACGATGAGTTCCAATTACATCGAGCTATTGAATTATGAAACCATAGTGGCATTTTTATTAAAGGCTCAGGGAATTCTGAGAGTATGTTTTCTTCCTGATGATATTATAGTGAAAATCCAAAATATTATTGTGGCAGGAACATAGATATATTTTTAAATGACAATTAATATATTTTACATATTTTGGGTTGGGGGATTTTCTGTAATATACTTTAAGGCTGTTATGTATTATGATCGTAATCATAGTCATAGCAGTAGTAATAGTAAATGGATATCAGAGAGATCACCTTAACCTTTTGATGGCAAAACAGATTTTACTTTAAAGAAAGCTTAACTTTTTGGTTGACAAAATTGGTTCATAGACACTAGAAGAAGTGATATAAAATCAGGCAAGTTTATCTCAGGATGTTAGCAGTATTTAAAGCCTGTTCCCACAGAATTTGTTTTTTCTTTGATCACAGCATCAGAAAGAAAACTAGAATTAGGATCCAAGCCCCTAAACACCAAGTTGAGATTTTTGTTCATGACACCAGGAAAGCTACACTTTCCCTAGTACCCCCATCCTTCTTTTGTTCTAGTTCTTGATCACTATGACAGCAGAAAAGCAGAGAATCTTGCATTTTATTAATATAGCTGGTCTCAGCAGTAACTATAGACCCGAGCTGAGAGAAAAACTGAGACAAAGAGAAAAAAACTCCTATTATGATCTTTTAATTCTTGTGTGGCTAAAGCTAGACAATTCCTGCCAAGATATCCTCCAGGACTTTGTCCAATTGAGTTTTAAATAACTCAGGTGATTGGCCTTTTACAATTGCTCCGGAGAACTTGTTCTGTCATATAATAGAACTGACTTTTAGGAAGTTCTTCTTGATATAATATCCCTAGGCTCAATTCTTAAGAAAATTTCCTCTGCACAATTTCACCTTCATAAAGAAATCAATGGGAAAAACATGGAAAAGAAAGCACGTGGCAGATGAGAGGGCAAGGAGGTTGCGGGTGTGGGGACGTCGCACGGATGAGCGCAGTCCAGGAAGGAATGAATGGAGGTGGGCCGAGCCAGGTTACCTCAAAAGACAGGACTAGCTGGAGAGAAAAATAGCTCCTCCAAATGGAGCTGAAAAAGCTGCACTATGGACGGAATCAATGGAAAATACCAGCCCTCTCTAATTCCTGGCACTCTCTTAGATGAAATGAGCCTCATGATGCTCTTTTTAGTAACATCCATGGGGCTGTTAGATTCTCCTTAGTTTGTTAACTTCAAATTAATATTTAATCCATTTAAAAACCCATTTCTACACAGGTTAACAGGCATTCCGTGTTAAACATCAGCTGTGGGGGCATTTGGAGTGGGAGTGGGTAAAATAACTTAACCCTCCTCCAAGTTGAAATAAAATGATTATTTTCCCACAGATACTCTCTCACCCCCACCTCCCTTATTTACGTCTCCGAGACTATCTTGTTTGAACGTTGGGTTCTTAAAGCACTGGATTTTATAAAGGAATGACAGAGAGCAGACATACAGAACACAAAATAGCTCTATGGCACCAGCTTCTTTTTATTCCTCCTGTTTGGGTAATCAAGAACAGAGTTTCATGATGAATGGTATAAGTGTTACAAAGATAAAGTCTCAGATAAAATTCTTAAGGTATCCTTGGTAAAGGCATCCAAAAAGGAGAGAGAGTCACAGTACTATTTCATTATGGCAGTCAAAATTAGGTATGTTTCAATTCATATTTAAGACTTTCCATATTTTATACACATATAGCGCTGCAGTTTCCAGGCCCTCCTAAAATTCAAATCCAATGGGTCACATTGTTTCATGGTAAGACTCAAAGTTGTCAGTGTGACACAGGACATTGTATGATCTGGCCATTGTTTGCCTCTCCAGCCTTAACTCCGGCCAGCCTTTCCTGCTTTCTGGACATGCTGGCCTGTGGAGACTTCCAAAAAAATGTGTTCTGCTTAGGTCTAACTTGATCTTTTTTATACTTACTTTTGTGAACATTGCTTAACTGTCACATTCCCAGAAGAAACTTCATCGATATCACCTCCTCTCTGGGTCATTTATTTTGTTGTAAGTTCTTATAAGATGTAGCTCTTTTCCTCTAAAATAAGTAGTATGATTAAACCCATACTCACACTAGTAAATATATAAATATGTTCCTCACTGAACTGTATGCTCCAAGAAGATAGAGACCTTCTGTCTTTTGTTCATTATCATCCTGAGTGCCTGCTCGGTGCCTGTTGCATTATGGACACCTTGCATTCTTTTGTTGAATAAATAACTGTGTACACTACAGCTTATAATAAAAAATAAATGCTTATTTATAGCAAGGTGTGACACATCTGGGAAAAATTGCATAGAATCATTAACAACTACCTGTTTAAAAATGAGTACACAAAGCCTATTCTAAATGTAAACTAGTTTGCTGCCTGCTTAAGTGACCAAAGCAAACATACGCACCCCCCTCCATGCAGTTAAAACATTCTGACATAATGATTTGCCTTCTCCTCGACAGTTTTTTCACTTATGCTCTGTGTTTTCATATATATATATATATATATATACATATATATATATATTTTTGTAGTTTAAATAATAAAACTACTGAGAAAGGAATGTAGCTTTTTTTTTTAAAAGCAGTCAGTGCACTATTAAATAATGCTTACAATACTACTTAAGAATAACAACCACAACATATGTCTTGGGAAATTTAAAAGGTTCTCAGAGTGCTTTTATCTTATGTAGTGCGTAGATAACTGTGATATTTAAATCCAAGTTGACAAGTGCATTGCAAGAGAGAAGAGATTCTCTGATATTTCATAGATGGGGAAAATCATGCACCATTCAGAAGCTGTTTCATTCAAATATATGAGTAAAGGGAAAAGGTAAATATAAATTTCAGTACAAATGAACAATTCTAGTACTTTTCTGGGAAATGAGACTATTTCAGAAAAATTATTAGGGTAAAAGCACATTAAAATGCAGAAAAGTGGGAGGGAGTCAATAGTAATAAGGTTCTTGAAACAAATACCAGAGGGCTTAGAATGTTTCTAAGTAGAAGCATACCTGTTGTCATCATGCTAAGGTTGAGTTGAGGAAGAGCTCCTAGGGCAGACATTTGAACACTCAGGAAGATAGATCTAGGAGCAGAGGCTTGAACTACAACTATTCTAAATGTCCAAAGTTGAGATTTGAAGTTCAGCCATAGGTCATACATGTACACCCAAGCTGAAATGTCAAGACTAATGAGCAAAAAGAAAGGGATCAAGAAGGGAAGTGAAGGCAAATGGCTGAACTTGAATCTAGTCCATGAAAATCTTCTTCATTTGCCCAATAAACAGTCATCTTTTTTCACCTGGATTCTTCCTGTACTCACTGCCTGTTTTTTTTTTTTTATACAGCTTTATTGGGGTATAACTGATATATAAAATACTTCACATATATAATGTGTATAATTTTATGAGTTCGGCCATAAGCAAACACCTATGATACCATTACTATAATCAAAGTGATAGATATACCCAATAACTTCCAAAGTTTCCTTGTGTTTTTGTTTTCCTTGGTTTTAATTTTTGTTTTGTTTTGTCTGTAGTAAGAACACTCAATATGAAATTTACCCTCTTGACAATCCTTTTATTATTATTTCAAAATATTATGGGGATACAAATGTTTTTAGTTATATGTATCAATTTTGTTATTCTTGGGTCACAGTTATAAGTGTGCCAATCACCCAGATAGTGTTCATTGTACCCTTGAGGTACGTTTATGGCCATCCTCTCTTCCCCCTCCACTCTGCTTGATTTCCACTGAATTTTACTTCCCTCTGTGCACATATGTGCTCACCGGTTAGTTCCAATTTAATAGTGAACATGCGGTGTTTGTTTTCTTTTTTTTTTTTATTTTTTATTTATTTTTTTTTATTGTTTGTTGTTTATAGGGGTACAGGTGTTTAGGTTACGTATGATGCCCTTGCCCCCCCTTCCCCCCAAGTCCCAGTCCCAAGCATGTCCATCTCTCGGAGGGTGTGCATTGCACCCTTTGTGTATGCATATATCCGTCCCCTCCTCCCCCTCGCCCCTCCCCCTTCCCCCTCCCTCCCTACCCGTCATCCAATAGATGCTATTCTTATATGTACACTTATGTTATGTTCAGTCACTACCAATTTGATGGTGAGTACATGTGGTGCTTGTTTTTCCATTCTTGGGATACTTCGCTTAGTAGAATGCGT
>RJWJ010025597.1:0-23757 GCA_004363605.1 Indri indri | reverse complement strand
GCATGTAGAAGATTGAGTGTGCAGGGTGCATTAGAAAAGAATGGATCTTAAAGCCATAGAAACAAGGGAAAACGTGAGGCTGCTTGGTAAATCTATGTACCTTTTCTCCCTGCAGGTCCCTGTAAGAACTGAAATGAAAGTAAAACGTTTAAGTCAGTAAAATGCCTAGAATGGAAAGGGGTAAGTAGTTAAAGTAAATGGGAAAATGAAGCAGAGACTACATGGGGTCAGGAAGCCCCACAGGAATAGCCCTGCCGAGATTCACAAGGCACATGGGATGAAGTGGGATTTGAAGTTTTACCAAAATGTGTGTGGCTACCTTATTCTAGTCCACAGACGGGAATTTAAGGCAAAAAAATTTTGCAAACTTCTAAGTCTCTTGGGAAACCAAAACAAAGAGGAAAATCATAAAATGACAACAGTATTCCTCAAACTGGTATCTGCTTAATGTTGTTCTACTAGATCTTACTGGAAATGTCACACATACCCCCTTCCCACACACACACTGTAAGAATATTGGCAAATGGATTAAAACAAAGTTAATGTTTGTTTCTTCTTGACGGTGGAACTACACACAGACATCCATGTGCTGATGAACACACAAAGGGGCCAGTAAGATGTGAAGGATGGAAAGCTTTTTCATGCATCAGTTACTGGCCTTGATTAGCAAAGGGTTCTGCAGAACACAATTTAGGAACTAACAACTTAAAAGACTAAAGTTGACCAAAGGAAAAAATAATATTCAGAAAAAGCTTAGTTTTCCTCAACTAGCAAGAACTGGAAAATAGAGTAGACCCCCCTTCATCCACGGGGGTACATTGCAAGTTCTCAGTGAATGCCTGACATCTTAGATAGTACGGAACTCAAGATATACTATGTTTTTTCAGTCCGATAGCAGAGATGGCTACTAAGTGACTAACGGGCAGGTAGCTTATACAGCGTGGATATGCTGCACAAAGGGATGATTCCTGTTCCAGGAAGGATGCGGAGTATGACAGCAGGAGATTTCATCACAATATTCAGAACAGGCAATTTTAAAATTTATGAATTGTTTATTTCTGGAATTTTCCATTTAATATTTTTGGACCACAGTTGACCTCAGGAAATTGATAACTCAGAAACTGCAATGCAGATAAGAGAGGACTGTTGTATTGATGCTGTGGGTCCTGGTGAAGGACACACTGTTTTTGTGGAAGACAGCACACACAACACCAGCCCTGCAACTAACGTCCTAATAGCATTTCTCTGACAACATCCTTTGACATGTGCATGTGCATAAAACCAAAGAAAACTTGTAAATGTAGTTGTTTTTTTTTAAAGGCCATAGCTACTGTCTGATTATCTAAATATGTGGTTTTCTAATGGTCTGATTTGATCCAAGAGTAAAAATTATAAAAAAAAAAAAAAAGAAGAATAGATTATCAAATATATTTTGAGTCATCTCTAAGAAATGTTCTGGCTTTGTATCTAGGTGGAGTTCTTCCTACAGCTAAATGTTAAAGCTCCTTGGAAAGAACTTGCAAATAATCTACACTACCAATTAAAGAAAGATTGATTGATTTTGTGCATAAACAAAGGACTAGGATTTTAATCCTTTACTAAAAGTTAAGGATTTATGCTTGAATAGAAAGCTCTGCAACTTATCCAAGAGGCAGATGGAGGGAAAGTTGGCAGAGTCAAGTTTTCTCAGCAAACAGTACCAGGTCTACTCAAATGAAAGGTCTCAAAGGTCTGCACTATAGAGCTTATAAATAAGTATTTTATCCTAGAGAATTTTTAAAGCAGGTGTTGCAAATTACCCACTTAAACCATTTAAAACTTTTTCAATATTGCACTCAAAGGACATATAATTTTAACAAAGGTAACTTCTTAGTGTACCTCCAAGATAAATGTAATCCCAAGGAACTAAGTGAGTTAACCTGCTATATAGGATTTTAACAAAGAACCAATTATATTTGGAGAATGTCTGCCAAAAAATAATGATTACATTTTCAGAGGAACTGATCTTAAGCCATGCTTACTGATACAACTTCGAGAGCAGGACCACACGCCTACTGAGGCAAGTCCAGGTTTTGACAGGAAAGCCCTGTCATTGGCCCCAAGACAACCTCCCTTTGTTTGCTCACATCAATAATGCATCCAGCATCCGGAGCAATGTCATGTCTTCTTTTTTATCTTATTGAAGAAATAAGATTTTTTTTTTAAAAAAAAGGCCAAATATGGTTCTGTTTGCTCCCCCTTTAAAATTGTTCTTATCAAAAGACTATTTTTACTCAGCTAGACACTTGTGGAGATTTCTACATGAGCCAAAATAACAGACCAGGTCCCACAGTGGCATCTGTAACATGTTCTCACAGCCCAATCACTCCTCCCAGGGCACAAAGACTTTTCTGCCACCTTCAAAGATCAGTCCTATCTGTCTACATCATCCTCATGCTCTGTATGTTGTCTGGAATAGGTTCTGCGGCTTCCACTTCCCAGGAGGGCTAAGAAGTTGGAGCCAAAACCCAGAATTGCTGTCCACACAGGTTCCCCGCCCACCTGCGCCAGAGCACAGCATGAAAGCGTGTCCATGTCTCCCACCATCCCGTGAGGGGCATAAGCATTGACTGCTTCTTCTGAGCGAGCACTGCCAAGCCTGCTGCACCTGGTAGAACCTTTAGGTCTCACACTCATTCAGAAACTCCATTGTTATTATATCAGGAATCAAAAGGTGGCCAAAAAATAGCAAAAAAAAAAATCTATTTTTTTAACAAATTAATAAGAAAATTCTGTAGCCAAAGACAGCAGACAACGTTATTGGCATTCCGAAATGGTATTTTGCAAGTTTATACTCTGAAATATACCCTGAGGCTTTTCTTGGCTAAGGTCCAAAATAAACTGTGTCCCTAACGTCATGGTACTTACACTTTCTAGTCAGTCTTCTCTCTTTATAGAATTTTTAGATTTTACTACAAAAGATGAAATTAATGTATAGGAAATAATTTGACTGACAATTCAGCATATAATGATACATTCCAAGCACAATAAATTAATCATCGCCGTAATATAAATGTCTCGCTACCACTCTCTTTCCTTTGCCTTATCACTCCTCTCATATTAAAATCCTGTAAATATTATAATTATTCTCAGAGAAACAGGATATAAGTTCTTAATATTTTTTTCAAAGATGGGAAGAAAAGAGTACAAAGGAACCAACAGCTGGTCCAAGCTTATGTACTACATGGAGCTCCTAGAGACAAAAACGGTGCCTGGCAATGAAAACCAGAGCTGGACAGGAGTCAAAATGTAAAAAACAGATTTTATTCAGGACCTATCGCAACAGGGGAAAGAGACCTCAGTGTAGAACCAGGTTCAATTCCAAGTACATCATGGACAAGTGAGAATTTACAGCCATAGAGCAGGGTTAGTGTCTGTGGGTGAAAAATTACTGAGAAGAAATGTCAGGGCTAAAAGGGATTCGGGCTAAATTGACTTCACAAGATTCTTGCTGAAGGCGGGGGCCAGGGTGGTGAGATATGAAGGTTTGGGGGATGAGGAATTTGATTTAAAAATCACATTCAGATCTTTGAAAGTCTGCTTTCCAGGTCGCTACTTTTAAATTATGGATGCAGGTGAGCAGTTGGCAATGCAGCCTGCCAAAGCTGAGTTAAATAGCTAGGAAGACTCTAAAGATAAGCATTCTTTCCTTTTATTGAATGTCGTCAATAATAATTCTTTTAAAAAGTGAGCCTGCAAAAGCCAATGTGATTGCACATTGCTTTCTGGTCGGTGCAGTGAATTTGCATCTTCCCTGTGGCCTGAAGACGAGTGGCCGTGAGCAGTGACCAGTTTTGACTGGGTTCTGAGAAGCCGCACTGTTTGTAAATACCACATAATGGAAAACTCCACTGCAAAAGAAACTCACAAATCAACCTAAAACAGGAAAAATAATATTAAAAGGACAGAGAAGGGACAATGTCAGTAATTTCATTTTTATGTAACACTTATCTCTATAGCATGAGAAGGAAATTGTCTTAGTATTGCCTGGAAAACTTAGAAGAATAAAAGGCACACATGCTACGCAAGAGCTAGTCCCACTAAGAGCATTCAGAACAGGGGCTGTTAATCTTAATGGCATCTGTTCTTTTCAAGGTCTGCATTATTTTGACTTTGGGTAGAAGAGGTAATTAATAAATAAATAAACAAACAAATAAATAAATGAGACTGCCTATTTAAATATGAAATAAAATAATGTAACCATAGTGCATTTCTTTCCTTCCTGGGACCTCACACAATCACTTCAAATATAGCCGTCAAAAAACATTTTGGTGTAGGAAGAAGAGTCATTTGTAAAGAAAGATCCAGATGTGGCTCACAAGAGATAGTTCTACATTAGTTTTTCATGCAAAAAATACAAGTTATGTTGCATTGACTATAAATGTCAAGGCAATGAAAAGAGTCTCACTAGATATCTCTTAATGGGTCTAATTTTACCCTCAATTTTTCTTTTTCTAAATATGAAACTTAAATTTTCTTCTCTTCTTCCTGTAAAGACTCTTGGTCATACATCAATGGTTTCCAGTCAATATTTTTGTCTCCTTAATCTCAAATTCACCTAGCTTTAAATTGATTCTCAAACTTTTTTACCATCAAACAAATGAGTTTTAAACTCTTCTTTTTCTGGCCAGTTAACCTTTTTTGTTCCCAAATAGTTGCTACTACAATAGCCCTTCTTATCTAACTATTCTGTCATCATCAATTTCCAGGATTAATTTCTAACAGTTGAAATACAACACATATTGCTTCCCCCAAAGAATTCACAACTGATTTTCAGAGGCAAGTCATATGCCATAGTACATAGTAAATGACAACATAAACCAGGAAGTTACACATTCACCAATGACCGTGTTTACTGTGTAGCTGAGGTAATCAAGGAAGTCTATTTTTAGACGAAGTAACACTTAATTGGGTTCTAAATTCAAGGGAAGACCAAAGAGGAAAGCCATTCTATACAAAATAAAAGAGAAATGATGACTATGAGGACGAGAAGCAGAGATAACATGCATGCATTATTTTTTAGAAGATAGTGTGTAAGCCAATTTGGCTACAGGGAAAGGTTTTCTAAATTTCCTTAATCACTGAGGTTTACTGACCCTCTTTCTAGAATGTTCAGGACTACAAATCATTTTTTGAGTGGATTTAATTACACTCACCTAAAGAAATTTATTAGACCCAAAGAAAATGTTCATCATTTCTCAATAATATTTCTGTATCTCAGAATTGTCAAAATCCAGGTGAGAAGTACAGCAAAGACGTCATTTACTGTGAGTCTGGCCCTATCCATCAGTACCAATGAAGAGAAGCAAATCGGGACAGAAATACGTTACTACTGTCTCTATGGTCGGGGGGATTACAGACTAATGAATGAAAACAACTCCCTTATACAGCGTCCTACGATATTATACAGCAATCTCATATACTTGCTTCATTCTCACAATGACCCTAATTTAAGTGTCATATTTTGATCTAGGTAAGGCACAAATTAATATCTCCATTAATGAAAAACTCAAGGTTAAGTGACTTACCCTTCCCCTTGGTCACCCTGCTATCAATGGCAGAGGCAAGATTTTTAAACCCGGCCTTTGGACACCACGAGTTGCTCTGCCACCAATTCCACTATGACCAGCAAAGGCCCTAGAACTGTTTGACACTAGCCGATGAAGTCACAATTGTTCTTCAGATTCTTCTCTAACTGATGTCACCCATGGCTCTGATACAGAGCTGAGTTAGTGAATCATCCTAATCAACTGCGCAGCTAATTAAGCAAAAATATCAGAATACCGTGCCTGTTGCATGCTCTGTGCTGTCACGGTGCACTTCCGCCTGGCCAAGGACATGGCTCATTCATAACATTAGTCACCAGAGGCTGGATCATCGTAATTCCTCACCATTGCAGGGACATGTGAGTTTCCCTGACTTGTAATCAGTAAAGCTTTTGTATAAACACCTGAAGATGTAAATGTAAGTATGCTTGTGCCCAGCAACCTGTCCAATTACGATCTTATCCACATTTTGTTGCATATTTCTTCCATTAATTGTTCAATATGCTACAGTTCACAGAAATAGTGGTCAGGGAACACTCGAGTCACTGCTAATTTGCAAAACGATTCAACAACCTCGGGTTTCTGGAAAATTTCCCCAGCACACATTATATCTCCTCTTGTCTGAATGTTTACCTTGTGGTCCACACAGCAAGGTCAACTCTCCACCTAAAACAAGAAGTCTAAAACACACCCATCTGGGCTCTGTAGTTCCCCACTGAGCCGTACTTCCAGAGGACCTGCCAGAAACCCAACAGCCGAGGCAAGTTGGGGTGTTTTCCCCTTGAAAAATCTATACAACAACGTAAGAGTGAGAGAGAGAGAATAGTGGTCTCATAATTAAAATTTGAAAGGTTTCTTAACTTTTTAAAAGACTAGTAGCACAGTAGGGCCTGATTTTCAAAGGGGATCATTAATTTTCCTTAATTTTAAACTAAATCTCAAAGTATATTTTATTCATACTCAGAAAAGGATAAATGGAAGATCAAAAAGTAATAATGCAGACCTCACCAGTGCCCGGCCCCCGAGGGAACCACTGCACTGCATTTTTTGTGTTAGCCGACCTTTTCTTTTTAGTATTCATGAGAACTTAGCAAATAATCACATTGAATTGGTTTCAGGGACATACATCTTTTGCTTCCTGCCTGCAACGGGAAGCGCAAGCATGGTTATCTGACACGGGGATGCCCTTTCGTTCTGTCTTTAGTAAAAGCAACTGCACAGAACAAGTAATGAGCAGCCCGATGAAATCGCCCGTCCGGAAGTCTACACTCGCCCTGCTCTGCAATTCGTCTTTCTCCATCTACACAGAGCTCCCGTTCTCCTTCAAAGCAAGCTCTGGGGCTACGGAGACAATTCAGGCACAATGAACAGAAACCACTTCACTTGTTATTCAAGAGGATATTTAAGGTGCCCAAAAATGAAAAGTTAATACAACATACTATTCAGTCTCAGTAAATCACCTTTAAGTGTAACATCTCAAAGGTCCTCTCAGCTGCCATGCCCTGTGTTGATGCCATGTTTATCCTTTTAGCATTCCTGAGTTTCGTGATGACTTGCTGAATGGGAAAAACAATACATTACAACGCAAGATGGAATCACAGCTATTTATTTTCACTTTAAAAGACAGACAGCTAAGAGATAACTTGTTCAAAGAAAGCCAAAAGGCAATCAAATGTCATGGGCTCAAGATAAGCCAGCTGGCGCTATCAACCGCGCCAGGCAGGCTACCAATTTATAATTCAAATGTTGGAATGTTTATCGTTAAAATGTTCAACTTCCTGGAGCAAACATGGATTATTTTGCTAGTAACAGGAGCCAAAATGCTACTATATTCCACTTAGGGGTCACAAAAACATAAAAGACCAAGCAACCCATCTTACACAAACTCTCTTGTTTGTCCACAAAGGGATTCACAGAGGGGTAGCCGCTTGCAAGTCAACGTGACGTGCTATAATTTGAGGCAGAGTATGAGATCTAGTTTACTCTCACAGCCAACAGACCTGGGATTCCTTTGACTAAAATCAGTCTTTTAAAGTATAATTCTCTACGATGCCTTTTCTAAATGGGTATATGTGTGTGACTTGGTATGATTCGTGCTGGACCACGTTAAAAGGTACTGACTTTCTCTCACTCAGCAAGGTAGGAGATGGACAGGTAAATATTTACAGGAGACAACTTGTTCGTAAATTTTCAGAGTTCAGGATGCTGAAGTACAGAGCACCAGGTGAACGGTTACGGCTGGGTCCTTGTACAGCCAGAGTGAATCAGGAGGATATACAGGTCTTGGAGCAAGGAGACACCGAGTAGACGATTAAAAATTAGAAAGGCTTTCATTCTTGGCGTACTTTTGAGTTTTGTCCCACGCTATAATAATCATAAAATTCAAATTGCCACAGGACTGGTGAACCGCAAGATTAAGAGAGAACCACCATGCACAGTAAAAAGACTAACCCCAGGTGGGAAATAAGACAACCAAAGAAAAACAGCATGTCAGGCAGTTTGGAAATAAAATTCAGGAAATTCAATATTCACTGTTAATTTTCCCATGAATCCCTTCATATTGTTTTCTTTTTTGTCTCTAGCCAGCTGTGCTTTTTAATAGGACAATTATTTGCTATTCAGATGTATTCCAATTATTTCTTTAAAAAAAAAAACAAAAAACTTCCATAGGATTATCAAGTTTGTCCATTTGAGAAAATTTCTCTCCACTTTTTATTGCCTCATATGGCATCCACAGTATGATTTTGATTATGTAGAACTACATTATTCATTGTTATTAATGACAATCACTTTAATGAGTAAAAACAGATTGTTTATAGCTTTAATTCAAGTAGAGACGATGAGAGCTAAATAAACTTGGCGTGAATCGGAAGTTTCCGGGTGTGGACACAGGATGAAGGATTCACATCCGAATGCTCCGGTCAGTCCCAATGAGGTGCAGCACAAACCGCTTCTGCTGACAATGAGTTTATTAACTTCCAACAAGGCCTCCAGCTGCTCATTAGCTGTGAAAACTCTGGAGAGGAACACAAGGAGCTGCTTCTTTCTTATCACTTTAAAGAAGAAAAATACAGCTTTCAGTGTGATGTATCCTAGAGACACTGATTTATTCAAAAGATCTTTTTAAGGTAAGCTCCTGTGTTTTGGGGACACAGACTCTGAGGTGTGTGTTCTTTGTTTTTGTTTTAATGGCAAAATCCTCCATTCGTGTGCCTGGGCCTCTTCTATCAGCAAGTACAATCAATGGGTAAAGATAGTTGGTGACTTTTCTCTACTTCCAAAATTTAACCAGTGCCACCATATTCACTTCTCATCATTCTCTGTTAACAAGATGACTTACACACGTGTAAAAGTGACCTTCCTAGCTCAATTCCTGTTGACGTCTTCTATGAGAAAAGCACCAAATCCCTAATGCAAACAGCGTGACAAAACTACACTGATTACAACATGCTTATCTACTTCATTAGTCATTGCATTCTCTAGATGAATCATACATTTTCTATTTTTAAAAGTGCCATGGAAAAGTCAGGTTAAATCATAAATGCCCCTGTAGTGCTTACCTGGAGAGAAGTGAGAGCAACTTCACCACCACAATGGTGGCGAACTAAGGAAATGACCTACTTTTCCCCAAATCAATCGTTGTTTTTCCAATCCTCTCTCCTTGAGATTTGTTGGTGCATCAAACTGTTTACCACCCTCTCCTTGCTGAAGTACTTCCCTTGGCTTACGTGTAATACACTTAGTCTTCCTGCTTCTGAAACACAGTCGCTTCTTCCTCCACACTTACACACTGACCTTACTCCAACATCCCAGCCTCTACCTGTGCATATCCCCCTACCCCAATCATCAATCCAACACTCTTTTCCTATATCTTTAAGAAAATCCATCTTTTATTTAGTCTCTGTTACCACCTCTGTGTATTTGAAAATCAAATCTTTCTTGACAACTCATCCTTCACTCAATTCTAGGACTGTATCTTTATCATTCTATCACGCAGATTTTCTAGAAAAAAAGAATGGGGTTGTCATTTTTAACAGAACTACGTATCCAAATGATTAGCTCCCCACATGTGTTATTTTGCTATGGCCCTCCAGGAAAACAGTAACAACTAGAAAATTAGTCAAAACGGAAGCAATGAAATACCAGTTTCACAAGGGATTAGACTGTATTTTTCTTAGCATTCACTGTATCTGTTTTTAAATCAAAATCTTTAAGGTTCATAGGTGGCAGAAATATTCCAGTTTCTATGAATTTTTACACATGGACTATATGCCCTGACATTTCATGTCTCCTCTTCCTGACCTTGAAATCAAGAATTCAGTCTCAAAATACAGTCTTTTATAGGGAACACTGAGCACAGAGGTTGCCTTAACAAGAAAATGTTCTAATTCTATCATAAATTAAAGGCAGCACTTCAGACAATAGAGTGTAAACCGCTGCCACTCTATTCCTGAGAAGGAACAAATGATCATTCCTATAAAACCTGTCTTTCTATCACCAGAAACTAGAAGTTCAAGAAATAACCAATGCAAGAATGTGGAAGTTTAATGTGCTGATGTACTAAGAGATCCCGGGTGGGTCTGAACGGATGTTTTTTCTTCACAGTGTTCTCCTACCCGTCCAATCTTAAACTGAGAACGTCTCTCAATGTGCACATTTATCATAAATACTCCCTTCTAATTGACATTGAATCAGCAAACATTTACTAAGTAGGTGCTAAAGACCCAGAAATAAATATACCAGAACCCCCCAAGTCAAGACTCCAAAGGAAATGTCCCAGTGCCAGCTCCACAATTCAGTAGTGATGTCACCTTGGGCAAGAAATTCACCTCTCTGTGCTTATGTTTCCTCTTCTGTACGACCCGGAGAATAATGGTGACTATGCCATAGGCAGGACAGTTCTGATGATGGAATAAGTTATTTTATAAAATGCAAGTAATAACGTCTTCTGCTTGAGGCCCTTGTGAGAATGAAACGAATGGATACATGTAAAACAATGAACAGTTCCCCACACATCACACACTCCCAGAAACGTCCATCCTCATCGTCACTGTTGTTATTTCCTGATACCTTCCTAGGATCGTTTATTAGGATAGAATGGAAGTTGCTCATGAATACAAGGTTGCGTATAGATTTCTAGTAGCCAAAAAAGTAAGTTGTTTCAGGATTTACCTGTTGGCTTTCAAACCCACAAGCGCTCTTACGTAACTGGCTCTAGGATACCAGTGCTATCTGAAAACTAAATTTCCCAGACTCCCTTGCCCGCTGGCTGGCTGCAGATTTTGCCATTTGAGGGAACTAGTGGGATATCAGAAGGCAGGAGGAAGGGAGAAGCCTCTGTTCACTTCCGCTCTCCCCATTCCCCTCCCTCTGACGGCGCCTCTGAAGTGGCTGCATCTCTCTGCAACCCAAGCGTGAGCAGTTGTCTCTCCCCAGTCACCGCTGGCCACACAGCCCCTTACCACGATGCCAGCCCTGGCCCAGGAGACCCCTCCCCATGGGTCCCCGCCCCAGCTGGCCAGTCTCAGTGCCCCGTGTGTCACTGGCAACACAGCAACAAGTGTGCTGCTTTTGGATTCTGTAAAACCATTTTCTTCCCTTTTGCCTCCTGAATTGATATTACTTATTTCTGGGTTATATCACCTGCCCTACATCACCATCCCACTCTTTTGTAACTTCCCTATCTTACGCCCCCTCTGTTTGAAGCGCATACTATGATGTCCATTTTTCTGATTAGACTCCAGCAGAAAAACCCTCTGTTTTAAAACTGTCTTCATGGAAACTACACACAGACATCCCTTCCCAATGCATCGCTGCTTCCCCTGCACCTCCTGCTGCCCGGTGCTAGGCTGCTTAATAAACTCTTACAGTGTCTTTTCCCTGGACACCAAATTTGCTCTCTATTTCAATTGGGAATCATAACATCAAAATGCTCCAATCAGAGAAACACACTGGACTTACGCCACACTGTCCTTATGATACATCCTCACGTCCCTGGGTGTTCGCTGCCAAGGAGCTGTTTATTTCTCTAGGACTGCAGTGACTGTAACTTGCCTGAGAACAGGGACTTTGCTGCACGTTCCTCTATGCTTCCGCACCACGTTTGTGAATGTTTGGTTGATGGTATCGAATGGATGGATGAATAAAGGGTCTGTATACAAAAGCAGTGTTGTCAGTCAAGTTAAGAGAAACTTCAGATTAAACAACTTCTCTTTCTTATCTATTAACAGAACCAGCAAAATTTAGTGTTGGGGCCTTTCCCACCAGACCAGTATTATGGCTTTAGGTCCTCAGAGGAAGAGAGTTTCCTGGGAAAGCCGGTCCCCTCAAAAAGGCTGAAAGCTCTGAGTCACATCCTAGACTTCCTGTGACTTGAATACACAGTATTTCTGTTATAACTGTACACACTACAAATAATTTTGATACGTGTCTTTAATATGTCAATTAGAGTTCTCATATTTTAAAGTAAAAGCAAGGTTTACATCATCTAGAAAGAGCAAAAAGGCAGGATCATTTTAGTGGTGTCAAAGATTTTATGAAACTTCCTTCTGAAGCACATCTGGTATTTCACTTAAAGAATCTAATAAATATTTTAGAATGGCATTTCATTTGTTTTACAATGACATTTGGGATTAGAATGAAGAGCTGGGAGAAGAAATATAAAAAGGTTCCCTCCACTACTCACTGGATTCCTTATATTTAGAGACCAAACTGATTTATAATGTTCGTAAGAGTCACTTTAAATCATTACCAACTGCAGTAGAACCTCAACCAGTGGTGCAGAAGTGAAGCCCACTGAATCCTAAATACACAAACCCACAGTCGACTCTAAATGGCTTTCAAATTTATTTATTTAGCATATTCTATTGAGCCATATTTCAAACAATGCTACTCGTTATCATTCCACGGGATGCCACCGGGAGTGGTGCCATTTCACGTATGAGTAAGAAATCCATGATATAGAAAAATTATGTTTAGTAAAATCATTTTTAAGAGTCATTTGCCCTAAGTCCTTGAACACCCAGGATACTTAACCTAAGGTCATTCTCAGCACAACACAGTTCCATAGAGCAGAAGCAAGTGAAAGTGAGATCAGCATATTCCAAATCTGCACGGTCTCTACGGCAGGGGTTCTCAACTCGGACTGTACACTGGTATCACCCGGGTGGCTGTCCTGCCTCACCCACAACATCTCAGTCATTAGTATTTACCAGGAGTAAAATGACAGTGTACAATTGTCAAGCGTGAGTGTAGGGATAAGGAAAGCAGGTGGGCATTAATTAGTCACTTCCGTCTCTTTCTTATTTCCTCATCAGACTCTCGGTGCTAATGAATCACAATCTAAGGATTGACTGACTCTGTTTTCTCTGCTGAGGGATCTCCACCCTGAAGTTCATTAACACCCTACAGTTTATGCCAGCTCTTTGGAGACAATTTAAACTGAAGCCTGGCTATGAAACAAAGGAACATGACATTTAAGGAACACAACCATTACAAAAGAAAAACATGATACTGGAAATATAGATTCCAATAGGCAACACTCTAAATAAACTGAGAATTTTAGCATAATATACAGATTTGATGGATATGAAAGAATAAAAATAACAAAGGAGAACTGAGCAGAAGTATTATATATTAAAAATTTAATAGCTGAAATAAAGGACACAATAGATGGATGCCTTTGGGATTCACATGGGACTTGTTTTGGCTAGTGTCATGTTTTCAGAATGGCAAAAGGCTTCAAATATGCTTGTATGGTGGAGCACGTGCTCTTGCTTCTCTGCTATAGTGTCCTGGATGGGCCACTGGCCTCAGGAGGAAAATGAGAGGCACCTGGAGCAGACAGAGAGTCACCCAGTCACCCATAAACTCATGACTGAAAAATAAATACTGCTGTACACCACTGAGAGTGATTTTAGATACATATACACATTATTAAGACAATGCATGATGACAGGAGCAGCAAATGATACAGCTGAGGATGAGTTAATAAACTGGAAAACCAGATTGAGGAAATCTCCCAGGAGGAGGAATATAAATAAAATTGAAAATATAAAAGAAAATCAAAAAGACATGAAAAGTAGAAATGAAAGTGCTAATATCTAGTTAATAGAAATCTAAGAAAGAGACAAAAGTATACATAAAGTTGAGAAGACACTTGAAGAAATAATGGAGATAAATTCCTAGGGTGGGGAGGGAGGCAGGGAATGAGGCATAAAAGATGTCATTCATAAGAAAATCTTCACAAACTGTACATCTGATAAAGGACTAATATCCTGAATCTACAAATAACTCAAACAAATCAGGAAAAAAAACATTAAAAAGTGGGCAAAAGATACAAACAGAAGTTTTTCAAAAGAAGATAGACAAATGGCTAAGAAACAAATGAAGAAATGCTCAACATCACTAATCCTTAGGGAAATGCAAATTAAAACCACAATAAGATACCATGCCTTACCCCTATCAGAATAGCCATTATTAAAAAGTCAAAAAACAACAGATGCTGGCATGGATGCAAAGAGAAAGCAACGCTTATACACTGTTAATGTGACTGCAAATTAGTACAGTCTCTATGGAAAACAGTATGGAGATTCCTCAAAGAAATTAATGTAGACTTACCATTTGATCCAGCAATCCCACTACTGGGTATTTACCCAAAGGAAAAGAAGGCATTTTATCAAAAAGACACCTGGACTCGAAAGTTTATTGCAGCATAATTCACAATTGCAAGATGTGGAATCAACCACAGGGGCCATCAATTCATGAGTGCATTAACAAAATGTGGTGTATGTACACCATGCAGTACTACTCAGCCATAAAAAGGAGCGAAATAATGTCTTTTGCAGCAACTTGGACAGAACCGGAGACCATTATCCTAAGTGAAGTATCTCAGGAATGGAAAAACAATACCACATGTACTCACCAATAATTGGGAGCTAATGTCTGGGGCACACATGGGCACAGAGAGATGTAAAGGTCATTGGAAATCAAGAAGGGAAGAAGGGAGAGGAGGGGAGGGGTACAAACCTACCTTTTGGGTACGATGAACACTATGTGGGTGATGAGCACACTAAAGCCCTGACGTGAGCATTATAAAAGGTATCCATGTAATAGAAACATTGTGTACCCTTGATATTGAAGATTTTGAAATTTAAAAAAAAAGGTTAAAAGGTGGCATATTGGGATATTATATTCACAAATTGAATAACTGATAATTACATATGAATAAATGATTCATTCACTCTTACAACTAAATCAAAAGATTCCTCAAAAGAAAAACTTAATATAACTCGAAAGAAAAAAATAATAAGCAAAATACTTTAATCTTTTGCAGAAGAGGAAACACCATAGTCACTAAGCACATGAAGACATCTTCATCAATAGAAATCCAGGAAAAACAAATCAAGACCACAGTAAGATATTATGCAGCTGGGAAAAGTTTAGGAAAAAACTGACAATATCGAATATTTGAGAGTATATAAACCCACAGGATTTCTTATACATTGCTCCTAGCAACACAAACTGGCAACCACTCTAGAAAACACTTTGACCTTATCTACTAAAATTGGATATTCACATATTCAATGACCCAGCAATTCCACTCCTACCTTTATACCCAAGAAATTATTTTACATGCAAAACAGGAGACAGGTACAAGCATGGTCATAGCAGGATGGTTCCCGACAGCAAAACTCAGAAGCCACCCAAATGTTCGTCAACTGGGAAAATGGATGAATAAACTGTAGGATATTATACAGTAGTGCAAGTGATCAGGCCAAAACAATATGAAACAACATTGTTGAAACTCTGTAATATGCTACGATATCAAGTTTAAAGTGAAGTTTCAAAGATGACATGCAACATACAAATCCTTTCTATTAATATTAATCTAAAAATAACTAAAGTGGGTAAACATAATTTTCAGGAAAACATCTAGTTGTAATAACAATGTTAAAAAAAAAGTGGTAAATGTAGGATTCAGAATGATGGTTTTTTTGGGCAGGCAAAGATAGAGGAAGGGAGGGAGGACCATATTGTCATGTGCAAGGATCTAAAGTCCTGAGGGATAAGATGGAGGTCTTTTTTCTTATATACATATTTTTTTAAATAACTAATCATACAAATAAAAGAAAGCCACATATGGATCAATCATGAAAAGGTGTCATAAATCACGGTTTAGGGTGAATTCATTTCTTTGTTACTAATATCAAATTAGCAGGGCAAAACTAATTATTCGAAATTGTCACAGTTTGAAGGGAAAGACAAAGGAGGTATGAGGACAGCCCAGGGTCTTGAGGAAGGATTTCTCAGAAGGTGAAACTCAGGGAGAGGAGCAAAGAGGACACTCCTGCCCAGGTGGCTCATCAACAGCAAAGACTAGTGACAGCAGAATGAGCATGAGATTTGGGAGACACGTTGAGAGCAGATGGGCACTAAAGATGTCACACAAGTGAAAGTGAGAACGTGAAGATGACTTACACGGGTCTTGAAATCTAAGCAGAATTTAAGCCTATTTCATGGGAGTCTTTGAAGGTTCTTGGGGAAAGGACCATTATGATAAAAACACCTTTTGGATGATCAGCATGGCAGCAGGATGGGTGGAAAAAAGGACACATACATTCATAGGAAGGATTGGAATTTAAGAAGTCACTGGAGTCACTTGGTAAGAGATGGTACAGACTGGATTAGGTTGGTTACACTGAGTAAAAAAAAAAAAAGGAAAGACAGCATTGGACCATCCTGTTACTTGAGAAATCCTGTGGGTTTAATACATTTTTAAGAATCTATGATTCTTAAATCTACTGATCATAAGGTTGAAACATCATGAGTATAGAAGAATAGCAACGGCATTAACGACAATGGGCAAACTGAGAACAGGGATACACACGGCAGGGAAAGAGTGAAATACTTAGTTTACTTGCAGAGAAACTGATCTGGAGAAAACTAGGATATTTTATTCCACTACATCAATATACACAGAATTATCCAGTTAGACAAGCTTTACATTTCAACCAGCTGCCAATGTCTCTGACTCTGTCTAAAACCAACCAATGCATCTCTCGAGATACAGATGGGACGGCCTGTCTCAGTTCAGCCTACTCGGTGGTCAATTGCAGCACATTCTCAACTAAAGCCCACATCCTAAACGGGAGTTTTTAGATCAACTAAAAACACCAAATCAAACGTACTAATGAGACGAATACACACACTCCAGATTGTACACTATAAGACAACGATTAGGTCTTCTATTTTTTATTCAGGTACAGCAACTATCAAAGTGCTTTATTCACGTCACACATCCAAAGCCACCATTAATACTGTCTCATAACAAGGTCCATCTCTTAGTAAGTTTTCTATCCACAATAATTCTTGTAGAAAAAAAAATACCCCTTAAAAGTTTTGAACAAACATCCAAATGCCCCACATTTTTATGTTGTTCTTATTTTGACTCAGGAATTCTTCAGTGACATTTAAAGAAAGTTTTTCTGTTTTCTCCATCTGGTAAAGTAATTGTAATAAACATCATTTTCTTTTTACCTAAACTGATTGAAAGTTTCTCATAACACAAGGGTATTAACAGGAAATCACTAAAAAATAAGTCATTCAGCCATGTTTCATAGTGTGCTGAAATAATGTTTCTAAAAATTAGTTATTCAAAACTGTGTGATCTAGCATACCTCAGTCCCACTTCAAGAAGATTCTGAAATCGTGTCTATATAATCTTTAAATAGTCAGAACAGTGATTTTATTTGAAAACTATAGATGCTCTTTGTGTTTGAGAACATATTCCAATACGATCTCTGCCAGTCCTTCAGTAACACTCAGGTGACTTTAAATAAATGTCAATCAATGCTCTTTCCTTTTCCATCAAATATTGTCATGCAGGCCTAAGCAAGGAAAGGGAGGTCAAGATTTTCCATGACCTTCTCAGCAGCTGGACTAGCTTTCATTAGATAGCTCATTAGTGCAAACAGGCTGATTGACAAGGTTACCCCAAACTGGGAAGCAGGAGCCAAACAGATCATTTGCATATTATATTAATGACATTCAGAGTACCATGTGGTGTTCCTAGGGGGATAGAAGAAGAACAAACTGTAATTTTCACAATCATTAATTGTTTAAAGGAAACTGCAGAGTCTTATAACACTTAGGATGGTTAAGGGATTTCAATTTAATGTAGAATAGGAGGAAAGCTATATTATTCTGGAAGAGGAGGCCTGCTATTCAATTATTTTACTTGAGATTAACTCTTCACGGTGCCAAGCACATTCTACTCTAGGGATGACGCTGTCTACTAAGTCACATTGCAGAGCTTCTTGCCCTTCCGGGGTATGGGGGATGCGAGCAGAGATGCAGATATATGCCAGTAAACGACGACAGTTATGTGTGCATTTTACCCCTCGGTGAGTCAATGTGAGTACAAGCAAGAGTGTTAGAATAGAATCTGCCTGATTCCTTGCCTCCAAATTCCTGCAGCTCACACAGCTGAGTCTACTTAACCTTGGCCTTCAGCCTTGCTCTTACTGTAGATTCTGGGACTAACTTGTCCCTAGCAGGAGAATACAGGGGTTATTTAATTAGACATCTTCTTAGCCCTGCTTCCATTTTCCCCACTAAGTGCAGGAACCAGGTTGCATTAGTTTCCTAGGACTGTCATATCAAAATACAACAAACTGGGAGGCTTAACAAAAAAAAAAAAAAAAGAGGAATTTATTCTCTCCCAGTTCTGAAGGCTGGTATCTGAAGTCATAGGTGTGGACAAGACCACGCTCCCTCCAAAGAATCTAGCGAAGAATTCCTCTCTTTGCCTTTTGCTAGCTTCCGGTGGCTGCTGACATCATCGGTATTCCTTGGCTCATAGCTGCATCACTCCAGTCTCTGCCTGTCTCCACCTAAGTAACTTCCCTGTGTCTTCACGTAGCCTTCCTATAAGGATATCAGTCATAGGATTCAGGACCTACCTGACCCAGTAGGACACCATCTCAACCAACCATATCTACAAAGACTCTATTTCCAAATTAGATCTTATCCTGAGATGGTCTCTGCTCCTCGGGTGAGTGGATCTAGCACTTATGCTTCAAATCCCTCTGTCTTCTCCCACCGCCCCATCTTCCTGACTCTAGACAGAAAATTTTCATCTTTTAAGGGCTCATGTAATGACCTTGGGTCCCACCTATCTTTTTCCCATACAATTTTCTAGTTATTTCAGCACTTTTTCTTGAAAACATTCTTATCTCCACTGGAATTCTTTTGTAATTTTACAAAAATTAATTGCTCATATTGGTGTCTATTTTTGGATTCTATCCCATTCTATTGATCTATTTGTCCATCTTCACTGATATTACATTGTCTTGATTATTGCAATTTTATAATAAGTCTTGAAATTAAGCAGTATAATTCTTTAAACTTTGTTCTGAAAACATTATTTTTGGCTTTTTGGCATTTCCATTTGTATTTTAGAATCCGTTTGTCAATTTCCACCCAAAAAACAAAAGCCTGCTGGGATTTTGCCTGGGATTGCATTGTATCCATAGACCAATTTGACAGAATTTACACCCTAACAATATAGTACTACACATGTTGTATATCTGTATTTGTTTAGATTTAATTTTTCCTTGCAATATGTTATTGCAAAAGCCATGCACATATTTTACTAAGTTTGTTCTTTAGAATATTTTCTTTTTTTATTCTAATGGAAATAGCATTTTTAAAATTTGTTTCCTTTCCATATAGAAACAAATTGAATTTTTACATTGAGCTTCTAGTTTCAACCTTGTTAAATTCACTTATTTGCTCTAGTAAGATATATTTTTTAATTTCTTTGGATTTTTTTTATATACATGTCATCTACAAATAATTTTCTTTTTTTTTTTTGAGACACAGTTTCACTTTGTCAACCCCACCCAGCTGGAGTGCAGTGGTGTCATCTTACCTCGCCACAACCTCAAACTCATGGACTCAAGTAATCCTCCTGCCTCAGCCTCCTGATTAGCTGCAACTACAGGCATGTATCACCATGCCCAGCTAATTTTTCTGTTTTTTGTAGAGATGGGATCTTGCTCTTGCTTAGGCTGGTCTCAAACCCTTGACTTCAAGCAATTAATTCTCCCAACTCAGCACTTTCTCCATTTCTGAACTTAATGCCTTTTATTTCTTTTTCTTTCTTAACTTTACTGGCTAAGATCTCCAGTAAAATGTCAAATAAAAAGACAAGAGCAAACATCCATGCTTTGTATCCAATTTAGTTGAAAGTGATCAATATTTTACCATTAGATCTGATATTAGCTGTAGTTTTTAATAGCTGCCCTTTATCCTATTGAAAAAAATTCCTTCTAATCCCAACTCTGATGATTATTTTTATCATAAAGAAGTGGATTTTGTCAAATGCTTTTTATGAATTTGTTGAAAAATCATAGATTTTTCTCCTTTATCCTATTAATGAGGTATAAGTTGCTGCTCATCTCTAAATGGCTCTATTGGAATTCAGGTTTTGTTTGGGGAGATTTTGTTGGTTTTTGGTTTTTATCATGGCTATTTATTTTCTTTAGTCAGTATCTAGTATTTGCATGCTGTGCAGTAGGGTTAAGTTGCACCTATACTACTGAAGTTTGATTTGTCTTGAGAAGTTTACGTCTTGGGATACCAATATTTACTGGGAGCAATAAACCTTTTTGTGAATTGTGTTAATTGTTTTAATCAGGTTGTTCAATAATAAAGCATATCTATAAAAAAATTATGGCCACATGTGCCACACTTCTAGTTCAGAAGTAAGGAGAATTTTCTATTGTCTTGCTGAGTGTAATGGGCGTTAACAACATTGTGATTAGAATTGCCAAGAAGACAAAAAAAAAACAACCCTGTAATTTGTCCTTTCTCCAGAGGTCAAAACCATTTAAAACCCACATTCCACAAATGTGGAAGGTATTTTTCCATATGACATTAATTAAATTTCATTGTTCTAGGAGTCAAACAATAAAATTTACTAAGCACTAATTGCAAGGGAACCTAAGGTCCTTCAGGGCTATAACTCACATCCTTCCGGACCTCACATCTTAAATAAGAAGATAGGGCTGCCACACAAAAGTTACAAATACCATGAACTAGCACAAAAGATACATTGTAAATCTGAGGTGAAATGAGAGACTAAGATGTTTCTCTTCTCTCCAAGCAGAAGAAAGAATACTGGGAAACACATGCCAAGGTAGTTAAACACTTGATAAGATGCCTTTTAGTTCCAACAGTTTTTGATTATGAAAAAGTATCCAAGAAACTCAAGATTAAATGTTTGGAAAGTGGGAAAAAGGAAGTAAAATGAGGAGAGGAGATCTATACCAGCAAGGTTGGATTTAGGCTCCTGTGACCCTGATTCGTGATTCTCCCAATCTCTCTCCTTCATCTTTACTGCGGGTGTTTGAGAAAAAATTTAGGAGTCTCTATCATTGATTTCCTGAAAATTCACTTCTTAGTGTATTGAAATAAGAATGATATTTACCTCCACAGCTGAAGAAGACACAATGTAACAATATTAAAATGAAAGTAAATAAACCTCCTGTCTCTCAGGTGGGGCTGTATTTTCTCCAACACTGTGGGGCCACTGGCTAATCACGCATTCATTTATCCCTACCACTTAGAATTTAGAGACTCTATGGAAATAAAGCAAAGTTCTAAGTTCTCTGACCACTCACAATTCTGTCTCCCCAGACCCAGAGTAGAACTATTTTAGATGCATAGCTGGAGACAAAATCCATGAACTTAAATCTTTATCTCCATCTCTGGATGTGAAGAATGGTAGTTATTACCATTTTTCTGTTGAGGTAGGAAGAATTTCATGATTGATCACTAAAGAAAATGAAAGTCAAAATGCTTAACTTCTTTCTGCCAAATCATATTTTATGTAAGTAATCATTTCTAAAAAGATTTTTACTCGTGACTTTTTTATAGAAATCTTAATATGGACTCTCAAGGAATCTCAAACAGTCAAAACAATTTTGAAAAAGAACACTTCTTGATTTCAAAACTTACTACAAAACTACAGTAATTCCAACAGTGTGGTACTGGCATAAAGGCAGACAAACAGAACAATGGATTAGAATAGAGAGCACAAAAATAAACCCTCATACACATGGTCAAATGGTTTTCAACAGGGCACCAAGACCATTCAATGGCAAGAAGAGAGTATTTTCAACAAATAGTGTTGGGGAAACTAATATATCCACATGCAAAAGAATGAAACCAGACTCTTACTATAGACCATATACAAAAGTCAACTCAAAATGGATCAAAGACCTAAATGTGAGAACTATAAAACTCCTCGAAGAAAACATAGGGGAAAAAAGCTCAGATATTGGATTTGGCAATGATTTCTTGAATAGGACACCAAAAGCACAGACAACAAAAGAAAAAATAGATAAATTGAACTTCATCAAAATTTAAAAACTTTTGTGTGAAGCACATGATCAACAGATTGAAAAGGCAACCCAAGGACTAGAAAAAATATTTTAAAATCATACATTGCATAAAAGATTAATTTCCAGAATATATAAAGAATTCCTAACATTCAACAATAAAAAATTTAAAAAGGTAAAGGACTTGAATAGACATTTCTTCAAAGAAGATATATAAATGGCAAATAACCACATGAAAAGATGCTCAATATCACCAATTGTTAGAAAAATGCGAGTCGAAGTCATAATAAAATACCACATCACGCTCATTGAGATGGCTATTATGATACCAAAAATAAATAAATAAAATAACAAGTACTAGCAAAGATGTGGAGAAATTGGAACCTTTGTGTATTCCTAGCGGTAATGTAAAATGGTGCTGCCACTGTGGAAAACAGTATGGCAGTTCCTCAAAAAATGAAATACAAAATTACCATATGATCCATCAGTTCTACTTTTGGGTAAATACCCAAAAGGATTGAAAGCAGGGACTCAAGGAGACATTTGTACACCCATGTTCATAGCAGCATTAGTTACAGCGGCTAAAAGATGGAAGTAACTCAGGTGTCCATTAAAAAAATGAACAAACAAAATGTGAGCTACACACATGAAATATTACTCTGTGTCTAAAAGGAAGGAAATTCTGACATAAGTTTCATACATGAAACTAGAAGATACTATGCTAAGTGAAGTAAGCCAGTCACAAAAGGAAAAATATTCTACAATTTTTCTTAAACGAGTTACCTAGAGTACTCAAATTTATAGAGACAGAAAATAGAATGGTGGTTACCAGGAGCTGGGAGGAAAAGAGAATGGGAAGTTATTGTTTAATAGATACAGAGTTTCTGCTTGAGAAGGTGAAAAAATTCTGGAGATGGTTATTGATAATGGTTGCACAACGTGAATGTACTTAATGCCACTAAACCATACATTTAAAAATGGTTAAAATGGTAAATTTTACATTGTGTATATGTTATCATTAAATATATATAAATTTTTAACGTAAAAATAAAAGACTTTTACTGAGATATGCTAACTTCCTGGCAGTCTAGTTAAAAATCTTAAGATTTGAGAGGCATGTAAAATTTGAGTGTTCAAATATTTAATTATCATCTTTTAAGATATTTAACTTCAAGTTTGATGCAGTAGAGCTACCTGACATTGCACGCTGACTTTTACCATTAGTATTTTCCAGGACATCAAATTATTAATATTTTACTGAAGAAGAAACTTTTCGTCTATCTCTAAATTGGATTCCATTAATTTTGTTCTCTATGTGATTTCCCAACATCGTACAGACAAAAAGCTGCACACATAAAATGATAAAAACATTTTTGAAAAATTATAATCAAGAAAGTCACTTTTGCTTCCTACGTCATAACAGTTACGGCATTATTGTCAATATTCAAATACAAATATTTTCAAAAAGAGGTTAAAAAGCGACCTGTCTCTTTTCCATTATGCCTACACGCAAGGCAAATTATAGCCTATTCAGCCAAAAACACCTTCGAAGCAGAAAATCTGATAATACTTTGTGACAAAAGAACTGGGTGCATGAAAAACTTATGACATTTTTCACAATTGCAGGATCTTCAGTTGAAGGTATTTTCTCAAAATGTCAGTAATAATAAAAATCTACATTTGTCAAGCAGTCACTACTTCTCAAAGGACAGTGCATACTTACAAAATTTCAAAATTCCTACTAAATTAGCATTTCTTAAAAAAAA